>ML383507.1:3578-31078 GCA_005239525.1 Nicotiana knightiana | reverse complement strand
ATTAACACTTGCATACTAAAATAAATGAATACATGAATATTGAACTGTTGAGATACTGAACTGAATGACTACTGCATTGATTGGATATTGGTCTGCCAAGGATACGTGAATACTGAACTAACATAGATATATGAATATTGAACTGACACAAATATTTGAGTAATTTGAGTACTAAGATGGCATGAATGTCTAAGTATTGGAGTGACATGAGTAGCTGAGTATTGTACTAACATGAGTATCTGAGTATTGAACTGACATGCGTATCTGAGTACTGAACTGACATGAGTAACTAAGTACTAGAAACTTGAATGCTATAGCATGATACATGAAATAGTGGTTGTATAGCCGCAAATTATGGTGGCATATCTAACTCATAAGCTAATTGACCAAACCTTCGCAAGATTCTATATGGCCCAATATATAATGGACTAAGCTTCCCCTTCTTCCCAAATCTCATAACGCCTTTCATAGGCGAAACTTTCAGAAACACCCAATTGTCAACTTAAAACTCTAGGTCTCTATGCCACACGTTCGAATAGTACTTTTGGCGGCTGTGAACCGTCTTCAAACGCTCTTGAATCAATTTAACTTTCTCCCTCGTCTGATAGACCAAATTTTGTCCCGGTAACTCCTCTTCACCAACTTTGAACCAACTAATTGGCGATCTACACCTTCGCCCATAAAGAGTCTTGCACGGTGACATCTTGATACTAGAATGGTAGGTGTTATTTTTAGAAAACTCAATGAGAGGTATGTGGTCAAACCAATTACCTTTGAAATCAAGGATATCTTCAAGTGTTTGAATAGTGCGCTCTGCTTGCCCATATTTATGAGGATGGAAAACTTGTGCCTAATCCTTTCGGAAAGGACATCTAAAAGTTCATTGTAAACTGAGCACCATTATATAAAATGATGGACAACGGGGTCCTATGCACTCTGATGATTTCTTGGATATACAACTTGGCATAATCCTCTAATGAACCTGTAGTCTTCAATGGCAAGAGGTGAGCCAACTTGGTAAGTCAATCTACAATCACCCAGTCAGACCGTGCTTTTAAAATGAGTGAGATAATCCTGTTATAAAGTCCATACTTACAATCTCTGTCACGGCTCGAACCGATGGGCCGCGATGGATGCCCGAATCCTACATGCCGAACATCCTTAAACATACGTTTAAGATATAAACATGAATAACATATGTGAGGGAAACCTATCCAAAAGACATATGTACATATACATGCGAAATACAGTGGGCGAGCCGGCAAGGCTTCTATAGACAACAATATACCCAAGACTGGAAGCCGACAAGGCCACATACCATCTAACTATATGTAACTGTCTACAGGCCTCTAATAGAAATACAACTGTACAAAGATGGGACTGAGCCACGTCATACCCATATATATATATATATATATATATATATATACAAACATATCGTACCAAAATCAAAAGAAGCTCCGAATCAAGTGGAGCACGCCAACTCTCGCTGATAAAGGATCCTAAGAAGGGGGACCGCCGGCTTTCCTACCTGCACCTGCGAGCGCAGGCCCCGAGAAATAGGGCATCAGTACGAATAATGTACTAAGTATGTAAGGTATGAAAATCAGTACATAAAAGACATAGATGAAATATGGAATAAAGAAATCCATCTATAAGTCTAAATAACTTTGTAAATTCTGGAACATTTATAATGTCATGCATGTGCATATAAATGTCGTGTCATGCATAGGTATAGGTGTACTTAACATCATCAAGCCCCTGAGGGCATCCCATCATATCGTCTCGGTTACTGTGGGCAACATCATCAACATATACCAACTGATCAGGTGGTGGTGCGTATATAACGCTGTAACCTTTTCCCATATCTCATATCCACATAATATACATATATACATGTATATAACGCCATCTTGTCATGGGTCAATGTACATGTATAAATGCATGAAATGCATAAGAAATACATTAATAAGATTTTCTCAGAATGCCATAAAAATCAATATACCTTTCGGATAAACTTTATCAAATACGTATTTTTCTGAGACCCATGAACAAAAGATATAATAGTAATTCACATGGGGAATAAAGAATATAGACACCCCTAGTATTTCTATGAATAGAGCCATTTATGAAAGTTGCATATTTTGCTCGTTTCATTTGTATTATCTGGATCATGCCAAAAATAAAGAAGGGATAGCCTTATCATACCTTGAGTAGGGAAAAATCTGTATAATATTTTTGGAAAATGTTGCACCGTACTCCCTTAGAATCACAAAATCTCACGTTTCTAATTGTGCTAAGAAATCTCGTTGGATTTTGGTTGAAGAAATTTCGTTGTTAATGTAGTGTTTAGAATCTGAAATTTGTTGAAGCTTATAAGAATGGCTAACATCCTCCCCACCTATGACTGTAGCGTCTTTGATATGAAAAATATTAGAAATAAAGTGAATGTGTAAAACCTCACATCTGATTGTAGTCTTTGGTATGGAAAATATTAGAAATGAAGTGAATGTGTAAAACTTCACATCTGATTTTAGAGTCTTTGGTATGGAAAATATTAGAATGAAGTGAATGTGTAAATAACACATTATGCCACCTAATAAAGTCATTTCTTTAGATGTGGCTTGCTGCCACGTGGGGATGGGGTGGGAAATTTTAATCTTTATCCACTTATTGGATAATTAGGTAATGTCCTATTACCCGGTAATTAATCAATTACCCGAATAATTAAGAATTGTTTCATATTACATAAAATTCTATTTATTTGATACACTTTATGCCTCATACTATCATGGTCATATGGCACCCTTATGGTACTAGTCCATAAATATCGGGTATTATCGCTCGGCCCATGTTTTATCCCAAATCAAAAACCTTCAACGAAACTCATTTTCTTTAATTCGTGTATCCTTTATCATTCATGGAACTCACTTACTGCTTTTTATAAATAACATAAATATTCTAACCTCAAGATAACCTCATCCCCGATTCTACGTCGATTAACTGAAGACGAAACTTTAACGTACAAAAACGCGAGATGTAACATCCTTCTCCCCTTAGAAACATTCGTCCTCGAATGTTTAACTTCCCAGGATCTATATAACTTTTGGTAGAGTCTCCTTCGTAATAATACTACTACGAACTCTTCCTATAAAACTCAATAATTCTACTCCACACAGAACCACAATCATTAATAACGACAATGGGCTTACACAACCAATGACAATAACTAACACAAGAATCTATACACATACCTTAAGATTGTGATGTCTCAGTCAAACCCTTCTCTGGAGGAGGAAATAAGTAGGGATATCTAGACTTCATGTCTTCCTCGGTCTCCCAAGTCATTTCTTCCAAATTTATTGTTTCTCCAAAGTACTTTCACCGAAGCTACATCTTTAGTTCTCAATCTCCGAACCTGTCTGCCTAATATAGCAATGGGAGTTTCTTCATATGATAGCTCCTCTGTGACCTGAACGTCATCAACTGACACGATTCTGGAAGGATATCCGATACATTTATGGATCATAGCCACATGAAATATTGGATGTAAAGATTCCAAGTCCGAAGGAAAGTCTAAATCATATGCTACCTGGTCTACTTGCGTATGATCCTATATGGTCCAATGTACCGAGGGATACGTTTTCCTTTCTTTTCGAACCTCATAACACCTTTTATCGGTGATACCTTTAGGAATACCCAGTCGTCAACCTGATACTCCAAGTTTTGCCCGTCGATTATCCGCATAAGACTTCTGACGGCTTTGAGCTGCTAATAGCCTTTCCTGTATAAGACTAATTTTCTTGATTGCTTGTTGTACCAATTCTAGTCCTACTAAAGTAGTTTCCCCAACATCGAACCACCCTATAGGCGACCTACACTTCCATCCGTAAAGAGTTTCATATGGAGCCATCTGAATACTGGAATGGTAGCTATTATTATATGCGAACTTAATAAGCGGCAGATGATCATCCCAGCTACCTTTGAAGTCTATCACACAAGCTCGTAACATGTCTTCAAGTGTCTGAATAGTACACTCAGCATGTCCGTCTGTCTGGGGATGAAATGCTTACTAAGACTTACTTGAGTCCCCAATCCTTTTTGGAAGGACCTCTAGAAGTTAGCTGTAAATTGAGATCCTCTATCCAAGATAATAGATATAGGAACACCATGTCGTACTATCTCCTTAATATAAAGCCTTGCATAATACTCTCCAGAATATGTAGTCCTAACGGGCAGAAAATGGGCTGATTTTGTAAGCCTATCAACAGTCACCCATATAGAATTGAACTTACGCTGGGTACAAGTTAAGCCTACAATGAAATCCATGTTAATTAATTTTCCAAGTCGGAATCTCCATAGCCTGCAATAATCCACCGGGTTTTTGATGCTCAATCTTAACCCGCTGACAGAACACTGAACAACAAACTTTACTATATCCTTTTTCATTCCGTCCCACCAATGTACTTCCCTGATACCATGATACATCTTTGTCGCTCCTGGATGGATAGAATAACGAGAATAGTGAGTTTCTCCCATAACCTGCTGACGTAACCTTGCAACATTAGGGAGACATAATCGTCCTCAATATCTGAGGACCCCATCTTCTGTAATCTCAAATGGTGTCTTCTCCTTCTGAGGGTTGGTATCCCTATAATGAACTAACACAGGATCCTCGTACTGGCGTTCCTTCACTTCAGTTACTAAATAGGATGTTGTCGTATCCTGAATAGTAATTCAAATATCACCTGAGTCCAGTAATTGAACTCCCAGACTAGCTAGATGAATCTCATGGGCCATTCCCCTCTTTTCTGGATGTAAATATGACAGACTACCCATAGATCTATGGCTGAGGGCATCGGCTACTACTTTTGCCTTCCCCTGATGGTATAAAATATCAACATCATAGTCTTTAAGTAGCTCCAACCATCTCCTTTGATGTAAATTCAATTCCTTTTGCTTGAAGATATACAGGAGGCTCTTATTATCCGTATAGATATCAACATGAATGCCATACAAGTAGTGCCTCCACATATTTAGTGCATGAATCATCACGTCTAACTCTAAATCGTGGGTCGGGTAGTTATTCGCGTGCTTTCTTAGTTGTCTAGAAGCATAAGCTACAACTTTACCGTGCTACATCCGCACACAACCCAATCTAACGCCTGAAGCATCACAATAGATAATATAACCATCGGTCCCTTCTGGGAGTGTTAGAACCGGTGCAGAAGTCATCTGTCCTTCAATGCCTGGAAACTCCGTTCGCAAGCATCAGCCCATTGAAACTTTTCTCCTTTCTGAGTCAACTTTGTCAAAGGTGCTGAAAGGGAAGAAAATCCCTCTACAAATCTCCTGTAATAACCTACCAAACCGAGAAAGCTACGAACCTCCGTCGGTGTCGTGGGTCTAGGCCAAGTCTTTACTGCCTCAATCTTTTGTGTATCAACCCGGATACCTTCACTCAAAATGATATGCCCGAGGAAAACCACAGAGTTCAACCAGAATTCACATTTAGAGAATTTTGCATACAACTTCCCTTTTTGTAGAACTCTGAGCACAGTACGCAAATGATCTGCATGCTCAGCCTCTGAACGAGAATACACCAATATATCGTTGATAACTACAATTACGAACAGATCCAAAAATAGCCTGAACACACGGTTCATTAAATCCATGAATACTGCTGGGGCATTGGTCAAACTTAACGACATAACAGGAAACTCAAAGTGCCCGTATCTGGTTCTGAATGTTGTCTTTGGAATATCTTCCTCCTTAACCCTTACCTGATGGTACCCGGACCGCAAGTCTATCTTTGAAAAACACTTGGCACCTTGCAACTGATCAAATAAATCATCAATCCACGAGAACGGGTACTTATTCTTGATTGTCACCTTATTCAACTGTCTATAATCAATACACATCCCTAAGGAACCATCTTTCTTCCTCACAAATAACACAGGTGCTCCCCACAATGATGTACTAGGTCTAATAAAAACTTTTTCAAGCAAGTCCTTTAGTTGTTCCTTCAACTCTTTCAGCTCTGCGGGAGCCATTTTATAGGGAGGAATAGATATTGGATGAGTATCTGGTAGTAGGTCAATAACAAACTCAATTTCTCGCTCTGGCGGAAGACCTGGAAGCTCATCGGAAAAAACATCGGGAAACTCATTAACCACAGGGACGGACTGAATGGTTGGTGACTCTACTTCCCCATCCTGAACCCGTACTAAGTGGTAAATACATCCCTTTCTGATCATCTTCCTTGCCTTGAGATAGGAAATAAATCTACCTCTCGGTGACGCCGTGTTACCTTTTTACTCCAAAACAGGCTCCCCTGGACATTGAAATTGGACTATCTTTGATCTACAATCAAAGTTGGAATGACAAGAAGCCAACCAATCCATACCCATTATAACATCAAATTCTACCATATCTAACTCGATTATGTCCGCTACGGTAGATCGACTATGAACTACTATTATACGACCCCTATATACTTGCTTAACTATCACTGAGTCCCCAAAAGGTGTAGACGCCTCAAAAGGTTTAACCAATTCAAGTTTTATTCCAAACTTACTAGCCACCAACGGAGTATGATAAGGTGGAATTTGGGTCAATCAGTGCATATACATCATATGAGGAGACTGATAATATACCTGTAACAATATCAGGCGATGACTCCTGATCCTATCGTCTTGCCAATGCATAAATGTGATTCTGAGGACCGCTCGAGCTAGATGCTCCGCCTCTGCCTCTACCACGACTCATTGGTGCTTGTGAACCTTGCCCAGGGGGCGTACTGATGATGACGAACCAACTATAGATCCCGCTGGATGAGCTATGCTTGCATCACCTCTCATCGGACAATCCCTCATAACGTGGCCCAGATAACCAAGAGTATAACAAAAACCTAATCCCATATGGCACTGCCCGACATGCTTCTTACAACACTGAACACATCGTGGAAAGGGTGGCCTCATTTGACTTGACTCACCCCTATACTGAAAACCTAAGGCCCTGGAATTCTTACCAAGCCCGGAATATATGGAACGACCAAATATCTTACCACCAAACTGAGGGGATGCGCTAGCCGATGGCTGGGCTAGATACTCGGGTACTATTTTCTCGAACCACCTTGAAACTCACCAGAAGGACTCGAAGACCTTGCTCTCTTATTTTTGGCCCTATCATGCTTACGATCGGTCCTCTATATCTTGTTACGCTCTTCTACACCCTGAGCGTATGCCTGAATACAAGAAATATCCATGTCTGGCTGAAGTGAGACCGACATACAATCATTAAGAAAGTGCGACTCTAATCACATCACGAACCAGTGAACCCGATCCTCCATCTTAGATACAATAGTGGTAGCATACCTAGCCAACAAATCAAACTAAAGACTGTAGTCCCGAACACTCATGTTACCCTGCCGAAGGGTCAAGAACCTATAAAATCTGGCCCGCCTAAGCTCTGGTGGCAGATAATGACGAAGAAAAGCTTCTGTAAACTCCTACCATATTGCTGGAGGGGTATTCTCACCTCTGGACAATTCCCAAGACTCTTCTGACTCAGTCGTAGTGGACTTTATTACCCTCAAAGTCCTTTGCATTCTATCGATAAATACTTGAGGGTCTTCGTTTGGATCTGCCGCAATGAATACCGGAGGGTCCAAATTAATGAAATCACGAACCCTCGCACTGACGGACCTATCTGCATGACCAATACCTACTTCCTGACGCCGATCTTACGTGGCTACTAATCGAGTTAATAGTCGAATAACATCTCTCATCTCCTGACCTGGTGTATCTGGCTGGGGGCTGAATGTATAGGGGCGGGCGCTAGAGCTGGTGCCCCTCGGAGCTCTCCTGGAGAGGGCGAGGTATGTGAAGTCTGAGATGGAATCTCACTATGAGACTCTCCCGGAGCCCTAGTCACTCGTGGAACTTGACTCGTAATCTCACCAGCCATAGACTTTCCCTTATGGGTGGCTGTAGTCTTTGGAGGCATCGCTAAAAATATAACATATAGTTAGGAACATGAATTCTTATATCGCACGATCTAAGATGAAAAAAGAGGATAACATCCTATATGTACTGTAGCCTCTTGTCTATAAGTGTGGTGCATAACACACCCATAAACAAGACTCTACTAGACACGGTATATAGACAATTCTAGGACAGAACTGCTCTGATACAACTTTTGTCACGACCCAAACCAATGGCCGCAACGGATTCCCGAATCCTACATGTCGAACATCCTTAAACATGCGTTTAAGATATAAAAATGAATAACATATGTGAGGGAAACCTATCCAAAAGACATATGTACATATAGATGTGGAATACAGTGGGCAAGCCGGCAAGACTGCTATAGACAATAACATACCCAAGACTGGAAGCCGACAAGGCCACATACTATCTAACTATTCGTAACTGTCTACAAACCTCTAATAGAAATACAACTGTACAGAGACGTAACTGAGCTACATCATATATATATATATATATATATATATATATATGTATATATATATACACACACACACACACGCAAGCATATCGTACCAAAATCAAAAGTAGCTCCAGATCAAGTGGAGCACGCCAACTCTCGATGATCAAGGATCCTAAGAAGGGGGATCGTCGGCTTGCCTATCTGCACCTGCGGGCATGAAAAGCAGGCCCCGCAAAATAGGGCGTCAGTACGAATAATGTACTGAGTATGTAAGGCATGAAAATTGGTACATAAAAAACATAGATGAAATATGGAATAAAGAAATCCATCTGTAAGTCTGAATAACTTTGTAAATTCTGAAACATTTATAATGTCATGTACGTGCTTATAAATGTCGTGTCATACATAGGTATAGGTGTACATAACATCATCAAGCCTCTGAGGTTATCGCATCATATCGTCTCGGCCACTGTGGCCAACATCATCAACATATACCAACTGATCAGGTGGTGGTGCGTATATAATGCCGTAACCTTTTACCATATCCCATATCCATATAATATACGTATATACGCGTATATAACACCATCTGCTCATGGGTCAATGTACATGTATAAATACATGAAATGCATAAGAAATACGTTAATAAGATTTTCTCTGAATGCCATAAAATATAATATACCTTTCGGATAAAACTTATCAAATACTTATTTTTTTGAGACCCATGAACAGAAGATATAATAATAATTCACATGGGGAATCAAGAATATAGACACCCCTAGTATTTCTATGAATAGAGTCATTTATGAAAGTTGCGTATTTTGCTCGTTTAATTTGTATTATTTGGATCATGCCAAAAATAAAGAAGGGATAGCCTTATCATACCTGGAGTAGGGAAAAATCCATATAATATTCTTGGAAAAGGTTGCACTGTATTCCCTTAGAATCGCAAAATCTCACGTTGCTAATTGTGCTATGAAATCTCGTTGGATTTTGGTTGAGGAAATTTCGTTGTTAATGTAGTGTTTAGAATTTGAAATTTGTTGAAGCTTATAAGAATGGTTAACGTCCTCCCCACCTATGATTGTAGTGTCTTTGATATGGAAAATATTAGAAGTGAAGTGAATGTGTAAAACTTCACATCTGATTGTAGAGTCTTTGGTATGGAAAATATTAGAAATGAAGTGAACGTGTAAAACTTCACAACTGATTGTAGAGTCTTTGGTATGGAAANATATATATATATATATATATATATATATATGTATATATATATACACACACACACACACGCAAGCATATCGTACCAAAATCAAAAGTAGCTCCAGATCAAGTGGAGCACGCCAACTCTCGATGATCAAGGATCCTAAGAAGGGGGATCGTCGGCTTGCCTATCTGCACCTGCGGGCATGAAAAGCAGGCCCCGCAAAATAGGGCGTCAGTACGAATAATGTACTGAGTATGTAAGGCATGAAAATTGGTACATAAAAAACATAGATGAAATATGGAATAAAGAAATCCATCTGTAAGTCTGAATAACTTTGTAAATTCTGAAACATTTATAATGTCATGTACGTGCTTATAAATGTCGTGTCATACATAGGTATAGGTGTACATAACATCATCAAGCCTCTGAGGTTATCGCATCATATCGTCTCGGCCACTGTGGCCAACATCATCAACATATACCAACTGATCAGGTGGTGGTGCGTATATAATGCCGTAACCTTTTACCATATCCCATATCCATATAATATACGTATATACGCGTATATAACACCATCTGCTCATGGGTCAATGTACATGTATAAATACATGAAATGCATAAGAAATACGTTAATAAGATTTTCTCTGAATGCCATAAAATATAATATACCTTTCGGATAAAACTTATCAAATACTTATTTTTTTGAGACCCATGAACAGAAGATATAATAATAATTCACATGGGGAATCAAGAATATAGACACCCCTAGTATTTCTATGAATAGAGTCATTTATGAAAGTTGCGTATTTTGCTCGTTTAATTTGTATTATTTGGATCATGCCAAAAATAAAGAAGGGATAGCCTTATCATACCTGGAGTAGGGAAAAATCCATATAATATTCTTGGAAAAGGTTGCACTGTATTCCCTTAGAATCGCAAAATCTCACGTTGCTAATTGTGCTATGAAATCTCGTTGGATTTTGGTTGAGGAAATTTCGTTGTTAATGTAGTGTTTAGAATTTGAAATTTGTTGAAGCTTATAAGAATGGTTAACGTCCTCCCCACCTATGATTGTAGTGTCTTTGATATGGAAAATATTAGAAGTGAAGTGAATGTGTAAAACTTCACATCTGATTGTAGAGTCTTTGGTATGGAAAATATTAGAAATGAAGTGAACGTGTAAAACTTCACAACTGATTGTAGAGTCTTTGGTATGGAAAATATTAGAAATGAAGTGAATGTGTAACTAACACATTATGCCACCTAATAAGAAATGACTACGAGTCATTTCTTTAGGATGTGGCTTGCTGCCACGTGGGGATGGGGTGGGAAATTTTAATCTTTATCCACTTATTAGATAATTAGGTAATGTCCCGTTACTCGGTAATTTACCAATTACCCCCATAATTAAGAATTGTCTCAGATTACATAGAATTCTATTTATTTGACACACTTTATATCTCATACTATCATGGTCATATGGTACATTGTATGATACTAGTCCATAAATATCGAGTATTATCGCTCGGCCCGTATTTTATTCCAAATCGAAAACCTTCAATGAAACTCTTTTTATTTAATTCGTGTACCCTTTATCCTTCATGGAACTCACTTATTCTTGTTATAAATATCATAAATATGCTAACCTCAAGATAACCTCATCCCCGGGTCTACGTCGATTAACTGAAGATGAAACTTTAACGTACAAAAACGAGAGATGTAACAATCTCCCCTTAATAGTATGTGTATTCTTTGGTAAAACACTAGGCTTCCTGCTGCTCGACTTTCACTTGCTGATAATTCGGACACTTGGACACAAAGTCTGTGACATTCTTTTTTATGTTGGTCCACCAATAAACCTCCTTGAGATCATTTTACATCTTTGGGGGAACTTGGTAGGTAGAATACCTGGAATTATGGTCTTCTAATATGATCCTTCTCTCTAAGTCTACCTACGTCTGGAACACAGAGTCTATCTCGGTACCTCAAAGTACCATCATCTCCCCCTTATTCAAAAGCTATCATTTTATGCTTGTGATCCCTTTTTTTACTACAACAAGTAGGGGTCATCAAACCGTTTCTCCTTCACTTTTTCTACTTAGGAGGAACAAGTCCTGTTCTGAAGAACAACGCCACCATCTTCGGAGTCCAAAAGTCAAACTCCTAGACTTGCTAAGCGGTGAACTTCTTTCACTATATATCTATTGTCTGCCTCAATCATGAGCTGTAGTTCCCATACTTGATTATCTTTTTAAGATACTTCCTGAAAACACTTATAGAATTGTTGAGCTAAGTCTATACTCCGAAGATTAGAGTCTCATGCGATGGCACTACCCTCGTGATACACAACTAGGCATGATTTTATAGTTCCTTTTTTTTAAATCCCATGCTAACTATGTGGGTTTCAAATCTCCAACTGGACTTACTAACGATTTTCACATCTCCCCCTTAGACCAAAGGTTAAGGTCTTGTACCTGCGGATCCTTCTCTTTTGTTGGGATCCGAACAATGTTTCTTATCTTTAGTAATTCTTTGCACTTTACGTCAATGAAGACTCACCTTCCGACTTACTTCTGAGTAATCCTTCTTTCTAGGAAAAACTATATTACCTACATAAATGGAAAGCTAATGTATTCACAACTATCATAAACAATATTAATGATTTAATTATGCTCACACTATCAATCTTCGGGAGATCCCTTTTCGATAATTCTTAAAGGCTATTCTTCTATAGTTGGCTCCCTTACTGCCTAGATGATTTTTTCCCGCTATCACTCTACTTCGGGTTTAACTTAAACTGTTAAATTTCTAATAAATGTTCGGTATTTCAAACTGTCATCCATTCACTAGAGTTAACCTGGCTGAGTGAATCAAATTGTACCTCTACTAGCCCTGCTGAAATTGCTAATTCACTGTATCTACTCAAAACTTACTATTCTCTTACTAACCACATGCTAGCATCATATTTTCTTATTCTTCTTTGAATAACTAAAGTGAATTATAAGGTTATTCCTAACTTTCCTTACCATCCGACCCTATTCTATGATCACATACTATCCTTTTTAAAACTATGTATATGGATCACACTTAGGGAATTCTCATCTGTCTCAAAAAAAATTGGAATGTTTAACCCCAAACTTCTTATACACTTCAAAATCACTTCTGACTATAAACCTCCAGCCTAAACACATAGTCACTGTCACGTCCCAAACCTGAAGAGGCGTGGCCGGCACCTGGTGTCAACTTGGCCCGAGCGTACCCCTCTATAACTGTGAACTCTGGAGAGGTAACCCTCAACTTAGGCTGATGAGGCCATATTCTGAATCATCTAAAAATAACGTCTCTCTCATATGAGGGGTAAACATATCCAAAATATGATATATATAATTGTGCAGGTCGGCGAAGCCGCCATGAATATCTACTACTATAGAAAATATACAGGACTCGTCTACAAGTCTCCAGAGATAACTGAACTATACCATGGTCGGGACAAAGTCTCGACCTACCCATAAAATTTGTATATATAAAAATGGACTCCAAGGTCTAGACCTGGTAACTATGAAGTGGAGCTTACCAACAAATCTGATGTTTGACTCTGTCTGCTGGGAGGGTCTGTCAAACTGTCAATGAGGACCTGAAGGCATAAAATGCAGCGTCCCCGACAAAAGGGACGTCAGTACGAAATAATGTACCGAGTATGTAAGGCAACATAATAACTGAAAGCTGAAACTGAACTGATAACATAATAACTGAAAGTAACTGGGAGTCAAAGACAATCTGAAGATATGCTTACCTACTGATACTGACTCAACTCTCTCAATATAGTAAGTAAAATAGTTGTCCGGCCTTATAAGGCTCGGTATGTGTAACCGCTCTGCCGTAGTAGGCTCGCTCATAAGCGCTCGGCCATACTAGGCTCTATATCTTGGCCATTCTGGGCTCGCTCACAGGCTTTCGGTCACAGTAGGCTCGGTATATAACTCACTATTTGATCGGAGGTTCCCCAATAGGGCCCTGCCCATCGATTATAGCTCGATGATGGTGAAAATACTGTAATACTGTATATATATCCGTGCTTCCTTGTCTGATAGAAGACAAAACGAAACTGAATATGAAGTCCTGATAAGTGATAATGTTGTAACTTATGTGACTAAGAAAATGTACATAAATTCAGGAATATGAACTTCTCTTTATGTCTCGTTATCAAACACATGTAGTTACTGGATCATGCCAAAATGAAAGAAAGGTTTAGCCTTAACATACCTTGTCACAATATTACCAATCACCAAGTTGAACTCGCCTCTTCTCACCTTAATCTACAACAACGATAATAATACTATCACTAAGTTATGAAAGGTACAAGTATCCCACAATGAATGACACGCTTATTTTGTATTAAAACGCACAATATCTCCCCTATGATCCTTACTTCCTACAAATTCAAGATAACACCAACAACACAAGAACACAAAAACAACAACATATATACATCATTTTCCAGCCTTATATACACCATAAAATACTACAAAACAGCCCAACACACCCCAATCTCTTCATACACAAAACAACCTCCGTAGTAGTGTCAAACGACCCGAAAATGTTACAACGAACGACCATCCAACCACCCTTAATTTATGTTGTGTTTCTCCACACCCTCCCTCCTCCAATACTCCATAAAATAGTAGTAAAACATGCAGTCCAGCAACAACACAAAATAATCTGCTACAAGTGAATAACTCGAACTCATGGCTTCCAATTACCGTCCTGTGAGTTCTTACAAGTATAGAAATATTTACCATGATTTTACAAAAGAAAAAATGGATGAAAGAGAGCAGTAATATTACCTTATTTTTTGGATAACTCAGCTCCTATCTTGGTTCTTCAAACTCTAGGTTTTTACCTCCAATTAGAACTTGAAAGGGAGAGAAAACCAATTAGGGTTTGTGGAAAGTTTTGGGAGGACTTTTGCAGAGCTTATGTATGGTTATTATGCCCTATTTTCAGTATAATATATGAATAAAATAGGCATTTAAAAGGCCTCTTTGGACGACCCGAAATGGCCCATTTTTGGGCTCTCATTTAAGCAAGAAGGTGACACACCTACTTGTCACTTAGCAGCTTGCGCAATCCCGCAAAAATGCCCATATCTCTCTATGCCAATATTGTATTGACAAATGGTTTAATGCATTATAAAATAGACTCATATATATTAAATTTGATGGGTGGAACACCCCATCAATCTAAGTGTATTGGGAGAAATTTCAGCTACATTTGACCTAAATTTCAGCATATTTATGAATGTAACTTGTGATGATCTTTGCTAACATAACACACGACTATCATAAGACAAAAATAACTCATAATATAACCTTCTTATCATTTTGAGAACCCTAGTCTCACCCTAAAAGTACATGTTATAACATTCCCAACTTGTCGACTTTCAACATAACTTATTTTCTTCAATTGGTTTAGCTTCTAAACCTTCCAACCCTCTTGGTACTTGCAGTCCATGATCTTAAATATTTGTAACCTTCAAGTTAACATGATAACTTACTTTACATACTTACAAAGATGATCTCATTTCTGAGCTTGCATCAATTGACTTACGGCGTACTTTTGCGTACGAAAACATCACGTGTAACATCATTCCCCCCCTTTGGAACATTCTTCCTCAAATGTTGACTGATGTACTTATCAGTCTCATAACCTATAGCTCTTACAAATACTTCACTTCTGCCCTTCCCATTTAGGCAACTGTTCTGTGAAGAAATCCAAAGGACAGGGCATTCCCCCCTTCAGGCCTCTTTCTCACACCATGACTTGTGATCAGAATTCTTCCAATCTCGTAACTGTTACTATCTTATGTCATGAAGCCTGTATGACTCTGTCCATATATGTTCACCTACGTGACTCTTCTCTCCTTTTTCCTTTGGATTTTAACCAATCTCTAGGCCTCACTTTGTGAACATATAAAGAACTATGATAAGTTGTCCCTCTGGGAATCTCTAGGTGTACTTAAGTTTTTCACTCGGTACTTTTTCGAACTTACAACTATGATTATATCTTGTTCCATAGCCTCGGTTGGCTATGCTTATGGCTTTACTATATCTAGGAAGCTTATACTATACCACAATACTTACTTTCATTTATTATGGCCAAGGTCTGCTACCAAACTCCAAGTTACTCTCTCGCTGCTTATCCTATATGTATAAATCTAAGTCCTTTAATGTTTTCTTATTACTGTTCATCTTATGAATGACACACAAATCTCATCTCGAACTTCGAAAATTTTGTCCAACTATTTTTGATTCACCTTAATGTTGGTCTTTAATCTACCACTGATAACTTGAATTTCTTATGTAATATATTGTCACTAGGGCTCACGTCTCATCGGGGAACATCTGGAGTTATTTTCCTGCTCCACTTAGGGTCAATACTATACCTCAATAACCATATTTCATAGCATCCCAACGTGATTCACCTTATGGGGGTCTTCTAATCTCATGCAATTCATGAATCCCTTCTCTTTGAATAATTACTTAATCGAAAACCTAAATGTCATCCTCTTAACATTTATCACAATTACACCCTTATTCTCACCAGGGCAGCATTACATCTCTTCTAAATTCTCATAGTCTTAAACTCCTCCGAGTTCATTCAGGCTATACAGAGGATTCTATAACTTACGGAAACCATCAGCTCTTTTCTTCTGATGGGCTTAATCCTGAGGCTTTACCTACTCTCGTCACCTTCTTAATCACCTCTTTTTATCCTTAATAATGTCTACCTTAAACCTTGTCGCTGTACCATACTTTAGCTTGCGACCTACATATATCTATTTATACTACTCACAACCTTCCTTTAACTTTATAGCGCTACAGATTTCCTTATGTTGTTCTAGAATATCAAGAGAGACATCATATTGTCTCTGACTCTTCTTTACTCTCTTAACTAGACCTCTCTGTACCTGGAAACCATAGCCTGGAAGATATGCCACTGTCAACAACACTATTATTTCTTGATACAGAATTACGACGCTTCCAGTCCTCTATCTGATATCTGGATTATTCGTAACCTTCTGTACTTGGGAATCTCATACCTTATTCACCTGTAACTTACTTACCTTTAAATCTCGCATCGTATCTTCTATCTCTTTCATAAGCTCCATTCCACATAGGTGGAATTCACATCCACACGTTAAAGCTCTACTATAATACTTGCACCTTATGTGCATACACAATCTGGCGAAGGCTTCACACTGACTTCTTATGAGGTTAGTACTGATCTAACTAGATTTATCGTAGAGCCAACATAGAATATGGTTGATGTACTATCTCTCTTGTACCTATGATATTAAGGGTGATTCTACAATATTCTCAATCACGAATTCTATAATTGTCTTGGTCTAGTAATCAGACTCCTCATTTACTTAGCTGATTAACTCTTTAGATTCCTCTTATCTCTCAACCTTTATTTAGGCTTAATATATCTTCCGATATATGGCTCAGGGTATTAGTTATTTCTTTAGCCCCTCGTGGACGCTATGGAACATCCATTATATAACCTTCTAGAAATTCAAGCTTTTTTGTGACGTGGGCTCAATTCTTTCTTTTAATTTATACAGGAGTCTCTTATAGTTGTATCATTTTCAACATATATATTGCATGGATAAAATTCTGAAATCTTTTGTGTTCATAACGTAAGTAACTTTGGGTCATATATCGAATAATTCCTTTTGTGCCTTCTCAGCTTTCGTTAAAAGTAAGCAATTACTTTTCTTGGTCATTCTGCCACTTGTTGCATGAATACTTGGCTTATCTTAGTCCCCACATATATTGGAATTTTGTGCAACTCATATGATCAAGAATATTACTTTGGATTTTACTTCTCGTTCCTTAGTCACAATAGGTACCACTTTCTTATAGAGTGCATACGATGTTGTAGTGAGACTGTTGTTACAAGACCATTATTTATCTAGGTCACTATGCTTAGTTTGAAGCCTTCTTCCTTATTTCCTCAACTAGTCTTTCATTGTAGCATTTAGGGAAAACTCTCTGACTCTTGTAAAGTTGTGAGCTCATCCCATCATATACCTGACGGAATTTTTGATGTTCTTACTCACCTATAAATATCCTTAGTTACATACCTCCGTGCCCTTGTTCTAGTAAGGTTACTTATAAACTCAATTTTTTTTGTCTCCCCCGTGGCACTCTCTTTTATTTCCGCAACACTTTTACGGCAACTATAACTACCTCAACTCCTATTTGAATATTTCTCAAGGATTACGATGTCGTATCTGCGAGACTGAATTCCATATTCTGGGGTTCACTAGGTTTATCTTGCATGATCTGCTGATTTATCTGTATCCTCTTGTCTAGCCATAACTAGGCTCTTCCTTAATCAACTACTAACTACTCGTCAGTCCATGCTCATATCTATATTCCGCGTAATCTCTCTTGGGTTGTTTCCTTTGTCTTAACTTAACTCTCGCATGGATCCTTATGTATCAAGTGTTCATCCGCACTTATTTATCAATAACATCCTGGGAGGGAACCCTTAATGCATCCCCCCTCCATCGTGATTGTATAATGTTCTGGAGTCATAACATATATGTAGTATCTGAATAAATGCAATCTCACCCCTTTCACCTTTTTATCGCATTATTCCTTTACTAGTCCATAGTTACCTCTTCATCTTTGGCATCTTTTCACATATTCACTGACTCTTACTCGCCTTGCAGTAACCCTTCTCTACCAGGGATAAATGAATTTCATAAGCCCGAGGGTGACACCTAGTGTAATTGGCACACTTAGTCCCTTAAGCATAACTCTGCTCACATTGCTTGCTTTAGGGAAGTGTCTTTGTGATGACCCAAAAGGGTCATCCCGTATATTCTATCTAATTCTGTGTTCCGAGGTTGTGAAAACCTCCTTCTATCTCACCTCGATTTGCATGCGCAGCCTGGGCATGTAGACGGGAAGCCTATATGTAAAAACCTGATAAAAATGATAATTTTGTATTAGAAATTTCAATAAAGTTGACTCCAGTCAACATTTTTGGAAAACGGACCAGGACCCGTGATTTGACGGTCCCGGAGGGTCCGTAGGAAAATATGGGACTTGGGCGTATGCCCGGAATAGAATTCCAAGGTCCCAAGTTCGAGAAATGAATTTTTAAAGAAAATTATTTTCTGAAAAATATAAAGGTTTTTGAAAATGAAATTTTAGGTGAAACCTGTGATATCGGGCCCGTATTGTGGTACAGAAGCCCGGTACAGGTTCAATATGATTTATATGTGTTATCTATGAAATTTGGTAAGAAACGGACTTAGTTTGACGTGATTCGGACCTTAAATTCAAAACTTAATGTTTATAGAAGTTTTGAAGAATTTTCATGGACTTTTAGTTTAATTCATTGTGTTAGTGTTGTTTATGTGTTTTGAAACCTCGAGCGAGTCCGTGTTAGGTTATATGAATTTTTTGTGTGGTTGGACGGGGTACCGGGGGCCTCGGGTACGTTTGGGATGCTCATCGGGTGTTATTAGCACTTGGGAGACAGCTGGACCATTGCTGGTTGTGGTGTCTCGCACCTGCGATGGACCTTCCGCAGGTGCGGCGAGGAGCTCGCATGTGCGGACTTGACCCAATCTCCCAATCCTCACAGGTGCGGCCCCAGGCCTTTTAGTGGGTTTTCGCACCTGCGATGGTATTTCCGCAGGTGCGAGACCGCAGGAGTGGTCCCAGGGGCGCAGGTGCCGAATTGCTGGGCAATTATATCAGATTCGAGGGCTTAAGCCTATTTTCACCATTTCGAATTTTGGAGCTCGACAGAGGCGATTTTTGGAGGCTTTTGCACCTGGGCAACTTGGGTAAGTGATTTCCATCCATTATAGATCAATTTCCATGGTTCCAATCTTAAATCCAACCTTTAATTTCGAAACTTTTGGGTAGAAAATGGGAAAAATGGGATGAACTTCATAGACCAAATTATTGAGTTTTTATTGGGTTTTTAACTTCCGATTTGAGATATTTTCATATGTTTAGACTCGTGAGTTAATGGATGTCCGGAAAATATAATTTTTACCCGATTCTGAGACATGGGCCCGAGGAACTTTTTGGACGAATTTCCTAATTTCGCATAATAGCTTCAGACTTATTAATTATTTTATTTCCTTGTGATGGTATTTACTCTATGCAATCGAATTGTCTAGATTTTGGGCCACCCGGAGTTGGGTACTCGTGGCAAGAGCGTGATATTGAGTTGATTAGCGCAGTCAAGGTAAGTATCTTGCCTAACCTTGTGTGGGGGAACTACCCCTTAGGACTGAGTCTTCTATGTTGATTGTAGTCCGTGTACGCGAGGTGACGAGTGTGTACTCGAACTTATTTGCAAATAGATTTCCCTTTAGGGATTTATGGTCCTTATGTTCCCCGTATATGAATTGAACTTGTTATGTCTGAATTCCTGATTTTTAGTCTCATCTTTTCCTGTTCAAGTTAGAAGTACTTGCCTAGCATTCCTTGTTTCTTATATGATCTTAATTGACTTAAAAGAAGACTTTGTTTTTCCTACCGTTATGCTATGTCTTCCTTCATACGCTGCCTATATGAATAGAACTAGTATAATCTCGCTCTATAAATGTCTAACAAGATATTGGAATATCTATATGTTGGTCAAGCATGCCCGTGAGTCGTACATCGTGATTTAAATGATTTTTCCTCTTAAGTACTACTTAGGTTTAATTGGTGACCGCCCATGTTGATGGTATTCTTTGATGCTGCCTATTTACTGAGCATTGTTCAAACTGAGTTTATTCGGTGAAGCCAATTGTCTAAGTGAGATTGGTTATAGCTGATTCCCTTGCCGGGATGATTTGATTTCTCGGTTGCGAACTTGAATGTATAGAATCGTTGCTATATTTTTCTTGTCTTCCCCTCATTATGTTGTTCTCTCTTTGTGATTGGCATTCCTCTCAGTGGCTACTTCTTATGAGCGAGTTGTTACCAGTTTTGTGATTTAAGTCTTTGTATTGATTTGCTCATCGTACTTTGTATTCGGCCTTGTTTGCTTTCATGCCGGTTGTGGAAATATATGTTGTTTCTGTCGCATTCTGGTCGATTTCCTCAGTGGCTGCATTGCATATTTAAATTGGGACTACGGACAGAGATCGGGGAGCTTTCCCCCTGTACGACACTGCATATTTAAATTGGGACTACGGACAGAGATCCGGGAGCTTTCCCCTGTACTCCATCACATATTTAAATTGGGACTACAGACAGAGATCCGGGAACTTTCCCCCTACACTGCATCACATATTTAAATTGGGACTACAGACAAATATATGGGAGCTTTCCCCCTGTACTGCACCACATATTTAAATTGGGACTACGGACAAAGATCCGGTAGCTTTCCCCTGTACTGCGTTGCATGAAAAATTCTGAGTGGGGGACAGAGGTCCGGTAGTTTTATGATTGAAGAGATTTTGATCGAAGGACATAAATATATATATCTAAAAGTATAGCTGAAAAGCAATTATTTCCAGGAAAAGTTATGTCTAAAGTACTTCTTCTTCGAAAGTATATTTGAAAAGCATTTGTCTTGTAGAATAATGATATTTGAAAGGGCAGTATTTGGGAAACTATATTTTGAACATCACGTATTTTGATGATATTTGAAAGAGCAGTAATTGGGAAAATATATTTTGAAGATCACGTATTTTGATGATATTTGAAAGAGCAGTACTTGGGAAAATATATTTTTAACATCACGTATTTTGATGATATTTGAAAGAGCAGTACTTGGAAAAATATATTTTGAACATCACGTATTTTGATGATATTTGAAAGAGCAGTACTTGGAAAAATATATTTTGAACATCACGTATTTTGATGATATTTGAAAGAGCAGTAATTGGGAAAGTATATTTGAATACAACGTATTTTGAAGAGACTATGTTGTTAAGATTTCTCTTTATAAAAATATATAAATATACATTCAGAGATAGTATGTTTCAAAGAAGAAATTTCTCTATTCCGAAATGATTATATCTTTAAATATTTCAAAATAAACTCACGATTTAAAGGTTTTCACTAGAAGGTTGACCAGTTTTATTGAGTTTATTTGGCTAAGGCCTGACGTAGATAAATTGATGTAGTGCTGAGTTGCTAGTATTTTTATTGTATTGTGATTCTCGCCATTTGGATTGCATTCTTTCCATTCTCTTTGCGTATTTCTATTATGTTGTCCGTTGATCGTAATTATTGAATTTTCTTCCGTATTATTCGATCGTATCGTTAATTATATTGAAAAATCTTTAGATAGATATTATGTTTCGGTCTTTTATACATTTATGCCTTTTTACCTATTAGACTGGTGGTGTCTTGACTAGTCCTCGTCATTACTTCACCGAGGTTAGTCTTCATACTTACTGGGCACCGCTGTGGTGTGCTCATACTACACTTCTGCACATTTTTGTGTGCAGCTTCAGAATAACCTTCCTGTTTTATTTCTATTCAAATGTACTTACTTATTCCTAGACAGTTGTATTTAGATTTGATAGAAAGATTTCGTAGAGCTTATGACTTGTATTTACCAGGTTTTGGGAAATTGTAAACTCTGTCGAGAATCCTATTTAGAAATTTTTAAAATTCATTTATTATCGTTGTTGTTCAGTGGAAATGTTAGGCTTACCTAGTCCCTAAGACTAGATGTCATCACGATACCCAATAGAGCGAAATTTGGGCCGTGACAAGTTGGTATCAGAGCTCTAGGTTCATAGGTGCTACGATTCATAAGCGAGTTTGGTATAGTCTTGCGGATCGGTAGGGAGATGTCTGCACTTATCTTCGAGAGGCTACGGAACTATCAGGACAATTTCACTTCCTTCATTCCTATCGTGCGAGTTCATTGATCTTGAAGTTTGAAATTATCGTTCCATTCTCTCACCGATGGTTAGGACACGAGCGGCGGTTTTGGATGATGTTACCCCGAAACAAATGTCACAAGGGTCAGAGACAGAGGCTAACGAGGAGCATGTGCTGCAGTTAAGATGCCTACCAGAGCAACCGTTGAGGAGAAGCCAGTAGTTCTAGTTGGGGGACAGGTACTGGGGGTGCCTGTTGCTACCCCGGAATTCAGAAGACCAGAGCGCAATTTTGAGTACAATTGGTACATCGGCTCAAGCAGGGTTGATTCTAGTGCACCAGTTGCTTCACAGATCAGGGGAGGAGTTCAGACTCCAACCGTCTACACTCCAGAGCAGCGAGATCATATTGGTCAAGTTCCAGTTGTCATGGTAGCACGGCATGTGGTTTCAGTTCAGCCCGTGGTTAGAACAGCAATATCAGAGGTAGAGCACCTTGGGATTTAGAGGTACTGGAAGTTCCACCCTTATATCTTTTAGTAGCTTGGCGGCGGGTAATGCCCAGGGTTTTCTGGAGGAGTGTCACCATATTCTTCGTACTTCGGGTATTGTGGAGACGAACGAGATTGCTTTTGTCACGTCTCAGGTCCAGAGTAGTGGATTGATCAGTGGTGGCGACATATGTGTTGGCCTGGCCGAGTTAGCTTTACTAGCATGGATTCAGTTTTCAGAGATGTTTTGAGGGAGGTTGCACCTCAGTTCCGTCGAGATGTACAGCGCACGGAGTTTGAGCAGTTACGTCAGGGCGCTATGTCACCATTGGAGTACGCCGTCAGATTCAGTGAGTTGGCCAGATATACACCTCACTTGGTTTCTTCAGTTAGGAGGCGAGTCCGTAGATTCAATGAGGGACTCAGGAACGGTAGAGAATCTTGGGTTAACCAGTTCAGTTGCATTACCAGCTTTGCATGGGAGCGTTTCAGATACTCATGGGTCTCAGAGGATCCGTATCGTATGTTTTCCACAGCCACATCGGCAGATAGATTGTTTTCAGTGTGGAGATGCTAGCCACAGGGTGAGAGATTGTTCCAGGATTCAGGTGGGAGAGTTATGGCAGGGTGTTCAGGTGGATAGAAGGCGCCTAAGAAGGGGAGGCCCGACCCATTGATGTGTTGCATATAGTAGGCTAGAGGTCGTCGTGTCAGATATCATCACCTATGTATGGCTTGATGTGCTAAAGTGAGGTACCATTGTATTTCACTATAGTCCTGTTGGTCGTGACGAGTTCCCATTATTTGTTGTCTCATTTATGAGTGAGTTTCATGTATTGCACTCTATTTTTGTGCTTGCTCCTGTTGGGAGATTCTATGAGTAGTATCCGTGTCTATCATTGTTTTATTCATCCTTGCTAGTGGTGAAACTGGAAGTGAGTCCATGTCGTCCTTCGTGGTAAGCTTTAAGTGATTCTCCTAAGTATTTTATTCTCGAGCCGTGATTTGATACTCCATTGAGATGTGAGTAAGTGAGCGCTATGATTTTGTTAGCCGAGATGAATTAGCGGGAGATCTCTATTGGTATGATATATATTCGACATGTGTCGTAGAGTGAGGGCGAGACCCTCGTGATTCTTTGTGATTTGATATGTTTGGACCGGGCTGAGTACCGCGGTGGAATTTTTTTATCAGTATGGCATCCTTGTGATTTGTTCTTATGCTTTGCTTCTCTCTTGTTATATTGCTTTTGGTAAGTCAGTATCGATAGAGAGTTATGCCTATGGGCTTCTTTGATAGTACCTTTATATATGCTTCTATCTTTCCTACTCATCCATTTCGTTATGTGCTTCTTTAGTTCAGTTTACAGGATGTGTGCCCGGTGGTGTTAGCTGTGACTCGGTGATTCGGGTGTCTACTGATGAGGTCTTCGTGTTTATTGCATCATTATCGGTATTATGGGAATTGAAAACAGAGTTCTTCCATGTGTGGGACTAATTGCCAATATGAGTTGATTTCGGGCAGTTATGGTAATCAAAAGTGCTATTGAGCATATGTGTGATGTGCTATGTTGTGTGGCCATGCCTTATGGGCGTAAACCTGAGTTGATGCAGCTGTTTGAGGCTAATGCCGGATATGGATTTAGAATTGGGTCTTTTGGAAATGAGTAGAAAGTGAGGAATTAAGGTATGAGGCTTATCGATGACGATGAGAAGGCTATATGGCAGTTGTGATGATTTCATCAGGCTTATGTAGGTTGGGGTGACATGGGATCACCCACGTGTGTGTGTTAGAAATGCGCAATCAGTGATTGGATGAGTTCAAAGTGAACCTTAGCACGTTCGAGGACGAACGTTTGTTTAAGAGGGGGAGATTGTGATGACCCAAAAGGGTCATCCCATATATTATATCTAATTCTGTGTTCCGAGTTCGTGTAAACCTCTTTCTATCTCACATCGACTTGCATGCGCAGCCCGGGCTTGTAACGGGAAGCCTTTATGTGAAAAACTGATATAAATGATAATTTTGTATTCAAAATTTGAATAAAGTTAACTTCAGTCAACGTTTATGGTAAACGGACCTGGACCCGTGATTTGACGGTCCCGAAGGGTCCGAAGGAAAATATGGGACTTGGGCGTATGCCCGGAACCGAATTCCGAGGTCCCAAGTCCGAGAAATGAATTTTAAAGAAAATTATTTTCTAAAAAATATAAAGGTTTTTGAAAATAAAATTTGAGGTGAAACCTGTGATATCGGGCCCGTATTATGGTTACGAAGCCCGATACAGGTTCAATATGATTTATATGTGTTATCTGTGAAATTTGGTAAGAAACAGACTTAGTTTGACGTGATTCGGACCTTAAATGCAAAACTTAATATTTATAGAAGTTTTGAAGAATTTTCATGGACTTTTAGTTTAATTCATCTTGTTAGTGTTGTTTTATGTGGTTTGAAACCTCGAGCGAGTCCGTGTTAGGTTATATGACTTGTGTGTGCGGTTGGATGGGGTCCCGGGGGCCTCGGGTATATTTGGGATGCTCATCGGGTGTTATGAGCACTTGGGAGACAACTGAACCATTGCTGGTTCTGGTGTCTCGCACCTGCGATGGACCTTCCGCATGTGTGGCGAAGAGCTCGCAGATACGGACTTGACCCAATCCCCCAATCCTCGCAGGTGCGGTGTGTTTTCCGCAGATGCGGAGCCGCGGGTGCGGCCATTTGACCGCAGGTGCGACCCAGGCCTTTTTGTGGGTTTTCGCTCCTGCGATGGTATTTCCGCAGGTGCGGGACCGCAGGAGCAGTCCCAGAGACGCAGGTGCGGAATTGCTGGGCAATTATATCAGATTCGAGGGCTTAAGCCTATTTTCACCATTTCGAATTTTGGAGATCGGGAGAGGCGATTTTTGGAGGCTTTTGCACCTGGGTAAGTGATTTTCATCCATTATAGATCAACTTCCATGATTCCAATCTTAAATACAACCTTTAATTTCGAACATTTTGGGTAGAAAATGGGAAAAATGGGATGAACTTTATAGACCAAATTATTGAGTTTTTATTGGGTTTTTGACCTCCGATTTGAGATATTTTCATATGTTTAGACTCGTGAATGAATGGGTGTCTGGAAAATATAATTTTACCCGATTCTGAGACGTGGGCTCGGGGAACTTTTTGGGCGAATTTCCTAATTTCACGTATTAGCTTCGGACTTATTAATTATTTTGTTTCCTTGTGATGATATTTACTCTATGCAATCGAATTGTCTAGATTTGGGGCCACGCGGAGTTGAGTAATCGTGGCAAGAGCGTGGTATTGAGTTGATTAGCGCAATCAAGGTAAGTATCTTACCTAACCTTGTGTGGAGAACTACCCCTTAGGATTGAGTCTTCTATTGTTATTGTAGTCCGCATACGTGAGGTGACGAGTGTGTACTCGAACTTATTTGCAAATAGATTATCCTTTAGGGATTTTAGGTCCTTATTTTCCTCGTATATGAATTGAACGTGTTATGTCTGAATTCCTGATTTCTAGTCTCATCTTTTCCTGTTCAAGTTAGAAGTACTTGCCTAGCATTCCTTGTTTCTTATATGATCTTAATTGACTTAAATGAAGACTTTGTTTTTCCTACCGTGATTCTATGTCTTCCTTCATACGCTACCTATTGACTAGAACTAGTATAATCTCGCTCTATAAATGTCTAACAAGAAATTGGAATATCTATACGTTGGTCAAGCATGCCCGTGAGTCGTACATAGTGATTTAAATGATTTTTCCTCTTAAGTACTACTTAGGTTTAATTGATGACCTCCCATGTTGATGGTATTCTTTGATGCTGCCTATTTACTGAGCATTGTTCAAACTGAGTTTATTCGGTGAAGCTAACTGTCTAAGTGAGATTGGTTATAGCTGATTCCCTTGCCGGGATGATTTGATTTCTTGGTTGTGAACTTGAATGTATAGAGTTGTTGCTATATTTATCTTGCCTTCCCCTTGTTATGTTGTTCCCTCTTTGTGCTTGGCATTCCTCTCAGTGGCTACGTCTTATAAGCGAGTTGTTACCACTTTTGTAATTTAAGTCTTTGTATTGATTTGCTCATCATACTTTGTATTCGGCCTTGTTTGATTTCATGCCGGTTGTGGAAATATATGTTGTTTCTGTCGCATTCTGGTCGATTTCCTCAGTGGCTGCATTGCATGTTTAAATTGGGACTACGGACAGAGATCGGGGAGCTTTCCCCTGTACTTCACTGCATATTTAAATTGTGACTACGGACAGAGATCCGGGAGCTTTCCCCCTGTACTGCATCACATATTTAAATTGGGACTACGGACAGAGATCCGGGAGCTTTCCCCCTGTACTGCACCGCATATTTAAATTGGGACTACGGACAGAGATCCGGGAGCTTTCCCCTGTACTGCATTGCATGACAAATTCTGAGCGGCGAACTGAGTTCCGGTAGTTTTATGATTGAGGATATTTGGATCGAAGTAT
>ML383504.1:0-27285 GCA_005239525.1 Nicotiana knightiana | reverse complement strand
CTTGCCGGAATCTATGGTGATTCAACCACCTACCAGCCTTATGGCTCCCCCCTTGAACGTGTGACACTGTTTTGAGGCCTTCAAGTGAACCAGAGGTAGTCCACTCACCTCTACGATCTCATTCCATTTTTCCGGCCTCCCATGGCCGTCCGAGTAAGATCTTTACACTTTCCGATTAAATCTGGCAATTTCGAGTTATTCTCTTCTCCTTTTTGGGTTCTCTTTGGAAACCCTAACTTTAAACCTCCCGATCCTTTTTGATCTGTCACAGGTCTATACGTATTCTGAGGTTTTTCCATGTTTTCCACAAAGATCTTGTTGTTTTCTGAAGCGACTCTTCACTTCTCAAAACTAGGGTTTCAAGATCCTTANTCCCTTCAACCCCCTCCAGTTGACCTGGCCCTTCTCCAGCCATCGCCTTGCCGGAATCTATGGTGATTCAACCACCTACCAGCCTTATGGCTCCCCCCTTGAACGTGTGACACTGTTTTGAGGCCTTCAAGTGAACCAGAGGTAGTCCACTCACCTCTACGATCTCATTCCATTTTTCCGGCCTCCCATGGCCGTCCGAGTAAGATCTTTACACTTTCCGATTAAATCTGGCAATTTCGAGTTATTCTCTTCTCCTTTTTGGGTTCTCTTTGGAAACCCTAACTTTAAACCTCCCGATCCTTTTTGATCTGTCACAGGTCTATACGTATTCTGAGGTTTTTCCATGTTTTCCACAAAGATCTTGTTGTTTTCTGAAGCGACTCTTCACTTCTCAAAACTAGGGTTTCAAGATCCTTATTAAAACAGTTCTTCCTCTAGTTTCTTAGTATTATTTTTGTGATTTTATCGTGTTTAAGCATTATTTGAGATCTTCTCTTTTTGTTTGATTCATTTTGATAAAAAAACATCAAATTTCTGGGTTCAATATGTGAATCTGAGTTTATTTTGCAATGTTGTTTACCTATTCTATCATGACTACCTTGCTTGCGTGTATACTCTATGTGTTTTGTGATTTATTTCTCTATCATTACTAATTAGGGTTTCTGATTCTTTGTCGCTTCTGCCTAGACTATGATTATCTATTGATTCCTTTAATTATCTGCTATTTTCTGATATGTATCCGTAATTTCGCGATTAGGGTTTCTGGTTTTTTCTTAATATGTGTTATTCGAGTATAGTTTTACCATTTTTGAATCTCTGAATAATTATGATTAGTGCTTTAGTGATTTTTACACCATACTCTTTACTGATTTTTGAGTATTTTCCTTTGAGTAATACTGATTGCCTGAATTTCGAATATTTCCTTAAAATTGTGGTATTTTCCTTTGAGTAACACTGATTTCCTGTGATTTGAAGATCTCCTCACTAATTTTTAGAATCTGAATCATCTCTTGCCTTATTTTTAGGAATAAACGTGTTGTCAATTAATTCTTATACACTTTCCTTAATTGGTATATTCTGTATTCAGTCTTGATTGCGTGATATATACTTTTACTACTCCTTATGTGGTAAAATCATTCCCTTAATTGATTCTTTTCCTTGTTTATCACTGTTTTTATCCGTTTGAACATTTACTCCTTAATTAAAGGGAGTACTTGTATTAATTGGATTCCAATTGTAATTTACTTCTATAATTAGGGTGAACTGTTATTTGTTACCATACTCTTCTGCCTGTTTTCAAAACTATAAGTACCTCTGCTCTTTCATTATCAAGAAAACGAACAGAGACATTGTTCTAAACCCTCTCTCACACACACACACATCCTATCTCTTGCTCTTCTTTCTGGTTATTTGCTACTCTCAGTCGGCTGCAAGCCAAGACTAAGTATTGTACTCTCTTGCTCTTCTTTCTGGTATGTCCTCAATTTAGTTTAAAGTCTTAAAAACAACATGCTCCTCTTGGTATTTCAATTCAACTTATTTATATTATGCTTTTACTTATGGTTTTGTTGTTTACCTTGTAATTACCATGTCTGCTTATTGCTTTAATAGTATGATTCTTAAATTGTACCCTCTCCCTTAAACTCAGCATGTTACCCCCTTAGTACCCCTCAATATGATTCTGTTGATTCATGGCATGAACCTCTTTGTGGAAAAACTACTTCTGTGGTTGTTAAGTTCTGGGTAAGTCTGTTAGGACTTCTCTGATTAAGACTTATGTGAAAATCTGTCTGTTGTTTACTTACTCTTATGTTTGTCCTATTTGTCTCCAACCCCCTCATTTCCCTGTTTGAGATTGTTCCAATGGTCCTGTTCTTTGTACTTATTCTATGTGTGTTGTTTTGTTCTGAGTTTTTATTCTGATTGCCCTATTTCCTTTCTCTTTCAAACAGTTTTTCTCTTAAAGTAAAACCTTCTGTTGTTTTCCAAAACTTATTTCAAACAAGCTGTTTCAAAAAAAAAACTATTTTCCAACTCAACCTTTTCAAAACTATCTCCTGCACTTCACTTGATTCCTAGGCCTTTAAGTTCTGCCCCCTTAGTGTGAGCACTGCTTTGGGACCTTGAATTCCCTCTGAACTCTGACACACTGAGGCTGGTATTTCCACACTGCACATGTTTAACTCCTGATTACTAAGTCTGGGTGTGAGCACTGACCGGGAGCCCTTTTGGTCCTTAGGGAACTTTGACACACTCGGACTGTGAAAAGGCTATGAATACCATATGGCAATGAGGTTTAGAGTATTTTTGCCTAATTGAAGGCTCCCTATAGAATAACTTCTTATTTTTTTCACTTCGGGTTGTGTAATCCATAATCCTTGGCCTGTAATAATTTTAAATAATTCTAGGGCTGGATAGTGAAACGGGAGGGGTAACTATGAATGCCTAGCTATTACAAGGGTAGAAATCATGCTTAGGTTTTTATTCCCTATCTGTGCGATAGAGATCCTGTGTAGGTTCATATTTCCATGCATTAGATATCATGCTACTAGGATTTATGTGTATTCAACATCTCATCTACGCTTAGAAATGTTGCCTATAGGATAAATAATAACAATAAAATAAGATGCTATTATGTGATTTTGTCCATGTAAACATGTTCTGAAACTTCATTACAAGTCTTGTCCTAGGATAAATAAACTTCAATCATGTCTCACCACGCTTGCTTAGAGATCCTGTTTCTAGTTAAGTAACATTAACAAGTTGTACTCTTGCTATTCCTGAAACGGTGCATAATGTTGTGATTTTATGTGCATTTAGAAATCATGTTTAGGTTAATATGCATCATACTGCATTAGACATTATGTTATAGGGTCGTATTCATTTAACTGCACTTAGTCTAAATACAGATATCTAAAACAGTCTCCTGTTCTAAACAACAGGTAATTAGTCCTTGCACATCTTCAACACCTAGAATTGCATGTCATCTTACACCTAGGCAAGCCTTAGGTAATCAACTTAAAAAATAAAACCAGAACTGTCCTTTGTGATTAGTGTTCAACTGTCAGCATGCTTAAAACCAGTAGGCAAGCCTGATTAAGACTTTCCTCTCTGAGTTATGCAATAAAACTGTCTTTGTGTTATCACTTAGATATCATGCTTAGGATCTGAATTTGAATATGGACTTTAATTGTGTATGAGACATGCTGTTTATGTGCACTGTTTGTGGAGGTCTTTGAGCCCTTTCCTGTTTATGTGCTACCCCTTTATCTGTAGTTCTACTTGTTCAATGTATGTATCCTTAGCATTTTCACCTTTAAAACCTGAGGGTCTGCCTAGCACCTCCTTTAGGATAGGAGTCCTAATTTCCTCCGGGACTGATAGGACGGGACGGGTAACAGCATGCATTAGAGGTCGAGACCAACACTCTATTTAGTTGCTTTCACGGGGCGGGAAAGGGTAGAATACGGATATGATGACCGGTGCGCTAATACCATGTGTAGCCCCTCTTCGAGGAGTCATTACCGGGTATTGCATTGATGTGATCCATATTATTATAAACCTAGGATACATTTTATATGCTTAGATCGTAAGCTTTCAAAATCTAATCTTCTTTACTATTTTCAAACATTTGCATGCTTAAGACTTAGATCCCCTCTTATTTGAGCCTTTATTTGTTTGTTTGCTAAGCCGTACAAATTCAAAGAAATCATTTGGCCGGGAACCACACTTGTGGATCCTTAGGGGCGCCTAACACCTTCCCCTTAGGATAATTTCAAGACCTTACCTAATCTCTGGTTAGTAACATAGTTGTAATTGAACCACTTAGGTGCCCTAACGCACCGTTAAAATCGTTAGGTGGTGACTCTTTAAAATATGCAAACCCCTTTCCCAAAAGGAACGAGTTGTCTCAACCAATGTCATAAACCCTTTTAACCTGTCCCGAAAGGAGCACTTGGGGAAAAGGGGGGCGCGACAGGAAGGATTGAATAGCAGAAGTACTGTTGCACCTGCATGTAACAAGTAGAATATTCCAAGTGACAGAAGTACTGTGGAGAAATTTCATTTGACAATATTCAACAGTAAAAAATTTTGATTCTTATGTTAGTAATCCTGTGTTCAAGAATCAATACCAAAATAACAACAAACTGAAAATATAATAGTAAATGTCGTTAGTCAAAACAGAGACAATAATTAATGTTGTTTACCCGTAAAATGTTACAGTTGAATTTATACGTGGTTTCTAGGAAAGTGAATTAATTTTATCCTGAAATAATAAAATAATCGAAGAAATATATGATACTTAGCCTTAAAATGTAGATGAAATAGCAGTGCTGAAGAATCCGGGAACAAGGTTTTCGGGTGAAATAATTATAAGATCTAAAAGAACTAAGCTTTGTATAGTATGTAGTGTTAGTTTGCCAAAAAAATCATGTCCTTTATAATGATAACTGAGCTATCTATTTATAGATATCTCTAGGGAAGGAGGTCCTAGGATCATGCCATTCTTTAATGTCAATTATGAGGGTCATTGGTGAAGATGTAACACTAGACATAAATGCCAAATTACTTGTAAGGGGTCATCGCCCTTAATGCTGCGGAATATTCTTTATTAAATGCTAACATGCACAAAGCATTTAATACTCCTTTTATGATCGTTATTCCTTCCGGTGACAAGTGGAATAGCTGTGTTCGATGGCCATCCCCATATTGGGTTCCACGTGTCCTTCATTTAAGTGACCACATGTCATGCCGTATTTTTCCCTATACAGATAGTTCTCCTGCTTTCCGGTGACACAATCTTGTGTTACTGCAAAGTTGGTAGAAATACTCCTTTTGGCGGGAATTAATATAACTCCTTCTGCAGTCTTCTGACGGTTGATTAGACACACATCTCTCCCGCATTTAATGCCCTGAATATGTGTCATCTCACGATTCAGCACATCTTTTGCCGATTATCGAGGTAATCGTAACCATGAATTTAGCCGCCAAAATTTTACTTACATGCATCATCCTTCTCTTATGCACGTCATAATTTCTCAAACTTCTAACTTGCATCTTTGTTTCCCATCTTTTCTCTAATTCTCTTTGAACCAGAAACTTTTCTTTATTTTATTCCAACGACTTCCTCTTCAAAGCGTGCTAGTTCTTCAAAGACAAGAACAAAGCCGAGGACTCTGCTCCTCCAATGGTAGGTTCCCTCATCCCATAAGTCTTAACACCACAAAAGACTTCGAAGAGAAAGTCCCTACTGCTAACTCTAGGTCATGTGTTGTTAGTAGGTATCCTTATTCAACTCGCCCTTCCAGTATTTCCACTGTGAAGGAAGACTGCCGCTACCATGAGTTGGACATCAATGCTCCTGATATATAAGAGCGAATGACCCTTCCCAGGGAATGTTTTACATATTTTTACACGTATCCCTTTACTTTGGGTGCGTTTTGTTTGAGCAGGGATCTTGATTACGTGATTGCGGAGTTTTGCCTTCATTACCAAGTGTACTTGGCATAGTTAAGTTCTTCAGTGTGGAGGACACTTTCTTTCCTTCGATGTCTGTTCTAGGAAAATGGGGAATAACTATCATTAGCTCGTAGATGAACCTTTACTCCCCCAAGATTTTCGGGGGAGGTATGATAAACCTCTGCAAATGTGGCCACCATACTTTGTTGACTAGAATGGATAATGATAACGACTGTGGGTGGACAGAACGGTTCGTTGCAACTGCCACCAATAATATCATTCCGCCAACGGCACCATCCTTTCCGGTTTCTTGGAACCGTACTCGTAAGACCTCTATTTAGTATATTTTCTTTCGCTAAATATTCTTCCATACCTATATTTATTCTTTATCCTTCATTTGTTTCAGCAACTCGATGGACTTCACTGGTGGTTAAAGGCTTAGACCGGTGGGTTCAGAAGATCATGGATGTTACGAAGCCCCAAACTCACTCGTGGTAAGAACTGACCCTTAAATACTAGTGGAAGGTCAAAAATCATGGTAAATTTAACTTACCTTGCGTCCATTTGTTTTGTAAAGAAATTGGTTGAATCCTTCAGACTTTGTCCATGAAATTAGGTCTACCTGTGGGCTTAGTTGTTGTCCCCGAGGAGGACGTCTCGACTAATCCTGCTAATGATGCTAGGCTGCTTCAGGAGGCACTTACTCGAATAGGTATCTCCGGGGGTGCTTCGGGCGTTAATGTTTCACCATGGGGTCCCTGGCCGGAGAACATGCAACCAAAAAGAAGGCGTTCTTCTGTGGCTGGGGAGAAGAAGAACAGGGCGAAGACTACTGCCCTCAGGTCGTCTCCGGAAGTTGTGATCACTAGCCCTCCTCTCGGGCCGTTCATAGACACTGTGGTCAACGATGATGGAGAAGCCAGTGATGATGAGGCTTCTCTAAACAGAAGGTGACGTTCATCATCAACTCAACAGAATGCTCTATCTACTGAGTTAACTACTCCAACTGAGGACGATGTCTCGGTGCTCTAAGGTAGTTTGATTTGGTAGAAAATGCCAACTCCCACTTTCGGCTCCTAACTACTATGTCCGGGACTGCAGGGCTGAGTACCGAGTCCCTCCCATCTTTGGTTGGTGAGCAACCAACTACCAGCACTACATTTGATGATGATGCTTCTCATCCTTCAACTCCATTAGATTCATCTCCGCCTTCACCAACACCAGCAACTGCTACATCATTTCCATCTTCATCCATTCCTCCACCAGCATCTGCTACATCATCTCCACCAGCCACATCCGACCACGGAGAGGGTACTCCTCTTCCTAAGTCCCCAGTTCATGGGAATTTGGGGCAAAATTATGCTGCCCCTTCTGAAGATCCACAGAGGAGGAGGAGTGTTACCCTTTTGGTCTCTACCGGGTGCAACCATCTTTCCAGGCTAGTGGATCTTGCTAATTATCTGAAGTCATTGGCTTAGAAGATAGACTAGGAAAATATCCAAGCACTCTCATGAGAGTGTTATTTCTTTGAAGAATCCCTTCTTCATTTGTTATTTCTTCGACTTTTGCATGAATGTATACGAAGTTTTACTTCTCATGTTTTGTAGGACAACTTTCTTGCTTCCAAGGGTCTTCAGATATTAATTAGCAAAACTTAGGAACTTACTTCTGAACGGAATCAACTTTTGGTGAAACGGGACCAGACTACTCTCTACCTCTTGGAACTAGAAATCAAAGCCACTGAGGCCATAGTTTTGGAGGCTCGTTTGTAGCAAGAAATCAAGAAATGGTAAACCTTAGACAAGATATTGGCCCGTTGAGGGTTAGATCTGACGAGGCCAAGGCCAAATGGGATAAGGTCCAGGATGCCATTCTTGCTGCAACAGAGCGCGAGGCTGCTACTACCGGAAAAGCGACTCAATTAGAAGAAGCCTTCAACTCCAAATAGAAGAGGTTGTTGCTATGGAGGTGAAGGATGCCCAGTTGGAAGAGAAGCACATAAAAACTAACGAGCATAATAGGCTCTTTAGTTCAACTGTCTGCGACCTTGATGTCAGCCTCCAATCTATTAGGTCTGCATGAGAAAGGCTCTCTGATGAAGTAATCCAACTCAAAGAAAGCTCAAGCGTCGAGCGGCTTCCCACATTGTTGAACAACCTTACGCCATGTATATCATGAGAAGAAAAAACTTGGAAGAGGCTAGAGCAGGCATCCTTGACTTAAATGCCGAAATTGTTAAGGCCCGAGAGCTTGAGTTGGCTGCTAAAAATGGACTCCCGATGCAGTCTAATACTTTTGGCTCTTTTCGTTCCGGTTCCGAGTTTTCGAGAACTAGAGATCGAAAGTTGATGATGCTGAAGACCTAACTGGGGAAAATGTTGAGCCATCGGCGAGCCCACCTGCTTCCCCTAGGGATGCAAACACTTCTCTTCCTCCTGGTTCCGAAGATGCTGTAGTTTAGCTTTTCTTTTCTTTCCCATTTTGTACTTTTAGCACGCATTTGTAAATAAAAATGTTCTGCTGCTCAAGTATTGTTTGAGTCTTACTTTCATCTTATTTTCATTTCACTTTCGTTTGAATATCTATGCAATCTTCAACCTTTGTATTTGATTAAGAATTTTTCACTCGTTTTCATTTCACGCTTTTCTATGTGTAGTTTCGGATGCACTTTCCTTGAAGTACTTTTATTATGAGCATTATACCTTTTACAAGAGGGTTTATATAAGTATTGGTGCAATTTTGCTTTTTGCGTCCTTTCTTATACGTCTTCGGCTGCATCTTCACAGAAGGAATTTTGATTTCGAGCACAGATTCTTCCAAAATCAATCCTTTAACATGAGAGATTTCATAAGAGAGTGCCCTCTTATGTTTACGGTGCTCTTGAAAAGGACGTCTCTTGTTCGTTATGGCACTAAAATTTGAAGTATTTGTTTAACTTTCAAATGATAAAGTTAATTCATCGTTTAGACAAGAAATAAGATAATAACAAAGGGATTTCATGTTATTTAATTCCTTCTATTTTCAAAAGTACATAAGCATTCGATATGCAGAAAAGAAATTTTCATTACTTGTAGCTATCTTGTACAACTTGTTTCTACGATGCTGGTTGTGCAATCCTTGGCCCCGACGATGTATTCGGTTTTTGGATTTTTGTTCTCCAGTTGACGTGGCATTCAGTGTTTCTGTATCCTCATAACATTCCCCCCTCCCCAGCATTCGAATGCAAAGAATGTGAATTGGAACACTGGAAGTCTTGCGTCATTAAAAATCCCACCAATGAATTGCTAGACAAACCTTAACTCGGCAACACACCTTGCTTCCCCTTAGGAATCCATGCTATCGAGAGAAGGATTACCTAACAATACACGAGTGGTTTATTCGCGTGAACGGTCGGGTAACCTTTGTCCGATAGCAAACTAAACTTCCCAGTGGTAATTTTCTATCGAACCAAAGATTACCTAACTGTCCCCGAGTGAAGCCTTTCTATCAGAGATCTTATTGTTGTTGTCTTCATAGTATACTTTCTATCGCTGCCTCATTAAAAAGCTTGCCAAAAAAACCCAATTGGGACAAAAAGTGAACGAAGAAAAAAATAGTGCAGCACATACTTTCTGCTCGGATAATGTTCATCGGCAATAATATCTTTCGAGATGTGTCACATTCTAGTTACTAGGCAACTTGTCTCCATTCTCGTTCTCCAATTCGTACAAAACTTTTCCAGTGATAGCTGAAATTTGGTAGGGACCTTCCCACGTTGGGCCCAACTTCCCCGCGTTGAGCTCTCAGGTATTTTGAGTTGCTTTCCTCAGAACCAAATCTCCTACTTTGAAATTACAGAAATTAACTCTGCGATTGTTATATCACTTAATTCTCTGCTTTTGAGCTGCCATCCTTACACGCGCCAAGTCCCTGCATTACTCGAGCAGCTCCAAGTTGATTAACATTGCTTTGTTGTTCGATTCTTCATCTTCCTGGAAATATCTCAAGGTTGGTTCCCCTACTTCCATCAATACTAGAGATTCTGCGTCGTACACAAGGGAAAAAGGAGTCTCTCTTATGCTTGACTTGGTCGTTGTTCGGTAGGCCCACAAAACTCCGGGTAATACTTCGTGTGTTGACTCTGTTTGATCGTTTGCGCTCGGATGGTAAGGTGAAAAGGTGATCCTCTTTATCTTCAAATCTTCAAAGAACTTTTTAACTTTGCGGTCAATAAATTGCGGCCCGTTATCGCATGCTCTCTATTTTGGTATTCCAAATCTTCAAATTATATTTTCCCACAGGAAGTCGACCATTTCGCATTCTCCGATCTTTTGATAAGGGCCTTCTTCCACCCATTTAGAAAAATAGTCAGTCAAAATTAAAAGAAACCTTACCTTTCTTGTAGCTGGTGGTAGCGGTCCGACGATGTCCATCCCCCATTTCATGAACATCTATGGGGACAGAACTGAATGTAAGGGTTTCGCTGGTTGATGTACAAGTGGTGCGTAGTGTTGACACTTATCATATTTTCGTATGAAGTCTTTAGAGTCTTGTTCTATGAGGGGCCAATAATATCCTGCCCGAACTAATTTCAGCACCAAAGAATCCGCACCCAAGTGGTTGTCGCATATCCCTTCATGGACCTCTCTCATGACATAGTTAGATTCTGATGCTCCTAAGCACCGGGCCAACGGGCCTTGGAAGGATTTTCTGTACAACTAGCCTTTCTTGAAGCTATAACGTGCAGCTTTGGCGCGTAACGCTCTTGATGCTTTAGGGTCTTCGGGCAACTTTCCATGCTCGATATAGTCGATTATTTCGTTTCTCCAGTCCTAGAACCAACTAGTCGAATTCACCTCATAGTAACCATCTTTATCCAGGACTGATTTCTTTAATTATACTTCCCTCTCTGATTCTGATTCCTGGATTTCTGTCGATGAGCCCAAGTTTGCCAATGCATCCGCTTCCGTGTTATCTTCCCTAGAGATATGAGTAGTTGACCACTCCCAAAATCGTGCCAACAAAGCCTGAACCTTTACCACGTATGGTTTCATATGTTCCTTTTTGGTGTCAAAGATTCTGTAGACCTAATTTACCACAAACTGCGAATCACATTTGATTTTGATGACTTCAGAGTCAAGTCCCTGGGTCAATTCGAACCCTGCAATCAAAGCTTTGTACTCTGCTTCATTGTTAGCTAAGGGAATCGTTTCAATATCTTGCCTTAAGGTTTTCCCCGAAGGCGTGATTAAGACTCTTCCGAGCCCGGACCCTTTTTACGTTTTAAGCTCCGTTCATAAATAAGGTCCAAACTCCCGATGTCTATTGTGACACCATTATTGCCTCCTTGGTTTCCAGAGGCAATAGTCCCAGACTGAAATCGGTCCCGAAGTCAGCCAAGACTTGCGACTTAATTGTAGTCCTCGGTGTATACTCTATATCGAGCTTGCTCATTTCGATGGCCCATTTGGCCAATCTACCCTAGAGCTCGGGTTTATGGAGGATGTTCCCCAAAGGAAAAGTAGTCATCACAATTATCAGGTGGCACTGGAAGTAGGGTCTCAGCTTCCGAGCAGTGACTACGAAAAGCTAAGGCCAGCTTTTCTAGATGTGGATAGCGAGTTTCCGTTCCCGTTAAGATTTTACTAACTTAATAAATGGGAGATTGCGTACCTTCGTCCTCTCAAACTAATACTGCACTTACCGCAACTTCTGAAACTGTGAGGTAGACTAGCAATGCTTCACCTTCTTTTGGTTTCGAGAGCAATGGAGGGCTTGACAAGTATTTCTTAAAATCCTTCAAGGCTTTCTGACACTCAGATGTCCATTCGAAATTGTTTTTCTTTTAGAGCAGTGCGAAAAAGCGATGACATTTTTTTGACGACTGGGAAATAAACCCGCTCAAAGCTTCTAATCTCCCTGTGAGCCTCTGGACTTCTTTTACTTAGACAATTGATCTGGGATATCCTCTATGGCCTTGATTTTGTCTGGATTTACCTCAATTACCCTTTGTGAGACAAGGAATTCCAGGAACTTACCAGAACTGACCCCGAACGCACATTTCTCGCGGTTAAGTTTCATGTTGTGCTTCCTCAGGATGTCGATAGTTTCTTGCAAATGCTTAAGGTGGTCACCTACATTCAAAGACTTAACGAGTATATCGTCTATATATACTTCCATAGTCTTTCCTATTTTTTTTCGAACAACTTATTCACGAGCCGTTGATAAGTGGCTCCGGCATTTTTTAACCCGAAGGGCATCACATTGTAAAAATATGTACCAAAATTCATTATAAAAGAAGTCTTTTCCTGATCTTTTGGGTTCATCTTGATTTGATTGTACCTAGAATAAGCATCGAGGAAACTCATTAACTTGTGCCCGGTCGCGGCATCAATCATTTGATCGATATTTGGAAATGGGAACAAGTCTTTCGGGTACACCTTATTAATATCCTTATAGTCTATGCACATGAGAAATTCATTATTTTTCCTAAGAACTACTACTACATTATCTATCCATTCTAGATATCTTACCTCTCGGATTGAGCCAATATTAAGTAAGCGGGTTACCTCTTCTTTGACGAATGTATTCCTTGCTTCAGTAATAGGGCATTTTTTTGTCTTACCGGGGCTATGTTAGGATCCAAGATTAACTTGAGCACGGCTATCTCGGTTAGGATACCTGTCATATCCTCGTGCAACCATGCAAAACAATCGGTGTTAATTTTAAGAAATTCAATAAAAACATATCGGAGCTCCGGGCGCAGTCTTGTTCCCAAATGGAATTTCCTTTCTAGGAATTCTTCGAACAACACAACTTGTTCTAGTTATTATGTCATGGACTTCGTTGCGTTCGTTGAAAATGCCTTGGCACCTGATATTGTTATAGCTCATTTGTCCTCAAGCTAAATTCCTCTAGTTCGGAGGTAGGTGTCGGTTCCGGTAATTGCTATTCCTCGTGCTCCTTTCCTTTGCTACTGGAGACCGAAATTGCATTCATCTCCCTTGCTACCGGTTGATCACCCCTTATCTACTTGATCTCCTTGAATGTCGAAAATTTCAAAAATTGGTGATACGTTGAAGGCACAGCTTTCATTTCGTGCAACCATGGCCTTACCAAGGTGATATTATATCCCATGTCTCCATATACAACTTTGAAGAGAGTTGTTTTCATTACTCCTTCAGCGTTCGTGAGCAGAAAAATCTCTCCCCGGGTTGTCACGCTCACAAGGTTGAATCCAGCGAGGAGCTTCGTTACCGGAATGATGCTTCCGGTGAGTTTGGCTTGCTCCAGTACTCTCCATTGTATGATATTAGCTAAACTTCCTAGATCTACTAAAACATGTTTTATTTAAAATCTAACACATTTAGAGAAATTACCAGTGCATCATTGTGCGGTAGCAGCAATCTTCCTGCATCTTCGTCCGTAAAAGTGATACCGTCTTCCTGGAGCCTTTTACTATGAGTTATTAATACTTACTGCTGAAAAGGTGACCCAATTAATCTCATTCCTTCCGAAGATCATGCTGATCGTTTGGCATGGGGGTTCTTCTCCTGCTTTCGAGGGTTCCAAGTTTCCCCTATTCCGACCATAGTTGTTTTTAGCTCGGTCACTCAAGAATTCTCTGAGGTGACCACTCTTCAATAGTATTGTCAATTCTTCCCGGAGATATGGGTAGTCCCCAATCCGGTGGCCGTTCGTCTAATGGTATTCACACTATAAGTTGGGATCCCTCTGGCTGGGATCAGATCTCATAGGTCTCGGGAATCGTACCTCTTTGATGTTCCTCATGGCTGACACTAACTCCACTACAATGACGTTGAAGTTATACTCTGATAACTTTGGGTAAAACGAATCTTGCGACCCTGAAGTTTCTTTATCCTGCAGCGATATGTTGTTTCGGCCAAAATCGATTCTTCTGTAAATGGTGTACTTGTCTGCTATCTGGAAGCTCCTGCCATCATATTCAGTCTGCTTACAGGGCAAAAATCGGCCCCTCGAAGTCCGTCTATCCGTGTCGAAATCATCTTTCATTTTTTCTCTATTCTTCTCTCGTCCTTTGGTCGATGATGGAAATCCAACCTGATTATTTTCACCTCGTACCGGTTGTGGACATCCGCCAAGTCGTTTCTTGAAACTTAAGCAGACCGCTTCAAATGCCCATTCATCTGTGACTGCCTGTAGTAACATTCATTCATTTTGGAACCAGGTAACGAACTTTCGCAAATTCGGATTCACCCTACCCAATCCTGAATATGTCGGACTTTCGGGCTTGTACCTTTCTGGCACCGGCATGAGCCTTGATGAACGAATCCGCGAGCATCTCAAAGGAGTTTATGCAATGTTTGGGTAATAATGAATACCACGTTAAGGCTCCCCTCATGAGAGTCTCGCCAAATTTCTTTAGCAACACGGATTCAATTTCATAAGGAGCTAAATCATTTCCTTTTATCGTTGTTGTGTAGGTGGTAATATGCTCTTGTAGGTCTGAAGTTCTATCATACTTCAGCACTTCAGGCGTTTTGAACCACTTCAGGATTAGTTCTGGTGCCGCGCTTGATTTATACGGCAATTGAGTATATTTCTTTGAGTTTGAGCCTTTCAGTACTGGTGGCGCTCCCGGGATTTGGTCCATGCGGGCGTTTACTTCCTTTATAAAATCTTGAATAGGTCGTTCTTGCTATTGAGACCGAGTCTGTTTCCCCCAGACCCATCGGAGTCGACTTCGCCCCTTGGAGTATTGTTGTCAACTCTCTGCGTTGTTTGGTTCGTGGAAACACTAGAAGGAATTGGATCTCGCATGTTTGCATTATTCGATGCCCCCGACAGCGCCTGCTTTCCGTCATAACCTTATCCTACCGTGTGACATGGCCTAGAATAATCTCTTGTTGCTCTTGCAAGACCCTTACCGCATCGTCGACATGCTCTTCATTAGCATCATCGGGAGTTGTTTCCCGAACATGTCGAGTATATTGTCTGTCATTCACCGGTGGGTCGTCATTCCCCTTGTTGTGGGTGTCACTGATTAAATCCTCGAAATGAGGTTGATTCCCTCGAATTTCAAGATTGTGAGTGTTGTTAACAGTGTTATTGGCCATTTTTTGTGCTCTTTTCTAAGAGAAAACAACCAAATCACTTTAGCAAAAGATTCAAGGATCTATTTAATTGCACGAGTGTATAGGCCCCACGGTGGGCGCCAAACTGTTTACCCTTAAAACGGTACAGTTGAATTTATACGCAGTTTCTAGACAAGTGAATTAATTTGATCCTGAAATAATAAAATAATCAAAGAAATATATGATACTTAGCCTTAAAATGTAGATGAAATAACAGAACTGAGGAATTCAGGAACAAGGTTTCCGGGCACAATAATGATAAGATCCAAAAGAACGGAAATTAAAATTGTATTAAGCTTTGTATAGAATGTAGTGTCAATTTGACAGAAAATTTATGTCTTTTACAATGATAATTGAGCTCTCTATTTATAGCTACGCCTAGGGAAGGAGGTCCTAGGATCATGCCCTTCTTTAATGTCAATTATGAGAGCCATTGATGAAGATGTAACGGTAGACATAAATGTCAAACTCCGTGTAACGGGAGCCCTTAATACTGCAGAATATTCTTTGTTAAATATTACTGGGTGCAAAGTATTTAATACTTCTTTTATGATCGTTATTCCTTCCGATGACAAGCGGAATATCTGTGTTCGATGGTCATCTCCATCTTGGGTTCCACGTGTCCTTCCTTTAAATGATCACACGTCATGTCGTATTTTTCCCTATACAAATGTTTTGTGTGTCCTTAAAGAGATTACTCTCCTCATAGTTGCCCAAGATATTTGAATTAAGTATTTCTAGGATAGAACGGAAAACTATTCTATAATATCGCCAATACAATAAAAATTACAGAACTTTCACGAACTCAAATAGCGGAACAAATCACATACTATACACTTACATTTATTTTGAAAACTATGCAAAAATACAAAGGAGAGGGGAGAGTTCACAGATTTTTGGTTATGAAAAATAAGGTCATCTTTTTGAATTTATAGCCAACCAGTTGGAGTTTCAAACAGGTGCAAAGGTGCCTCTTCGGTAGAATTACCGTTGGGAAAAGGAACCGTGAATGTTAAATTCAAATTCCGCTAAGATCATTTGACTGAAGTCAAAGTCGAGCAATGGTGATGGCAAAAAACGTGCTTTCTTATCAACTTTTTTAAGAGTTAGAAGAAGTACTTCTATATAAAAGCACAACAATCTTCCACTTCCTATCCAATGAGGGACACTGTTCCTTTGTAAAACTGAACCAATGTTTCATTTCCTCCATTTTCCATTCACACAAACTTAAAAAACCTAACAACTTATTGGTGTGTTTGGTATGAAGGAACTATTTTTCAAATTTTTCATGTTTGGTTGGCTTAAATATTTTCCTCATGAACTTATTTTCCTCCAATTGGAGAAAAATGACGTTCCTACCAAAAGGAGGAAAATATATTTTTCACCTTCCCCACCCTATTCTCTCCCCCCAACCACCACCCCACCCACCACACCCCACCCATTACCCCCTCCCCCCAACCAACATCGTCACTGCCACCCCGATCCTTAGTCCCCGACATACCATCCTACCTGTCCTTACCTATTTCGTCTCATATAGTGTTTGCATAAATTATATATTTTAAAAAAAAAAAATTCTGCTAGCTAATAAAACATCAAAAAATATGTAAGAAAATCACTTATTTTCTAAAAGAACATTTTCCAAGAAAAATATTTTCCTTCTTTCCAAACACACCCTACACTAGGAGTGGCAAAAGGGTGTGTCAGGTCGGATATGGTTCGGGTCAAAAAAGGGTAATGAAAAAACGGATAAATTATCTGACCCGACCTATATTTAATACGAATAAAAAAGGGTTAACCGGCGGATAATATGGGTAACCATATTATCCATGCCTTCTTGCATATGATCACTTTTGAAAGAATTCTTAGTCTCCCTAACTTGAGGAACCCTCAATTTGAGGCTTTACAAATATAAAAGTTAGGCTCATTTTCTAAATGGATAATATGGTTCTAATCCATATTTGACCCGTTTTTAAAAAGTTCATTATCCAACCTATTTTTTAATGAATAATATGAATAATTAATTATTTTCTTTTAACCATTTTACCACCCTACCCTACACGCAGTAAAATTAGCAAGTTGCCCCCTACTATATTTGGAAGCGTTTCAAAATTGTTGTTCCATAGAAGGTGGCAGTTTGTATTCTTGCTTGCTAGGTTCAAAGTATTACTCCTTCCTCCGAGAAAATGATGGAATTAAAGATATGACGGTTGACAATTACAGATAGAATAGTTACGTGAGTTCGGCAAAATTCATGACTTTCTGCTAGAACCTCGTATATTCGAAAAGCAAATATATAAAGAATTAGATGATAGATATATATTTCAAAATCCACCGTCAATTTAGAACTCATGATTCTAAATTCTAAGTTCACTACTGGAGAAATGTAACTTTCAATGTGAATTTAAATATCTATATCTAAATTAGGAAAAATTAATATGTATGTTTAAAAATTTACATAATAAGTTCTCCATTTTAGTACAAGGAAAATTCATTCTAGTCTTCATTAATGCTAATATGGTTGTAGTTCATATTTCCAGAACAGAGAACAAATACTGCTAAAGAATTATCGGCTCTAATGAATTCTTATAGTGCTATACAACTGAACTTGCTGGACTATGTTGAAACTTGGTATGCTAATATTGTCGTACATTGTGACCCATTTTAAGTACCAAACATGACCCATCATTGGACCATTTTCCAACAAAGGAAATTATTAACTCAAGACGCCTTCAAGTGCAGCAGTGTTTGACTTCAGTTGGCCCCAAAAAAAGTGTTATATTTTTGGACTCCACAAAAATAGATATAAAAAAAATCGGTGACCATTTTATGTATAACTCATGAATTTTATGTGATGTACCTTAACGACATGTTTGTCCGTTAAGGTATAGCGCATGAAATACATGCGTTATATTTGTTAATTGGCTGACCCACAATAATTAGTGAGTATAATGCATAAATAATTGCGCTATATATATATATAGCGCATTTAATAAATGTGTTATACCATCCAATTATGGTACCCCTTGCACAGATTTTTTGCTTATTTAAGGAGCTTCATTCTTTCTTTAAGAATTCATTCCGAAAAATTCAGTCTTCTGCATCCTTTTTATTTTCCTTACTCATTCCGAAATATTTGTTTATTTAACTTTTTCTTCATTTTGTCATAATGTCTGAATAGCGAAAAATTAAGGTTGCATTATATTGGGAGGTGAGGTTATCGTGGAGAATAACTCGGTATACTATAGTTGTTTTGCATAGTGAATTGGTAAGTTTTCACTCACATTGGAGTACGATAGATTGGTATCGTTAATATGTAAAAGAATGAGTGTGAGCAAACGTTCGGTTAATATTAATGTAACCAGTAGATATCCATATTCGCTTACTCCGCAAGGGATTGCTTGTTATGCTGAGTTTGACATCGAAGACGATGAAACTCTGAAAGATTTTTTTAGGACTCTGGATGAACACCTGGAACCCTTGTGATAGAAATACTGAAAATGTACGTCAAGTCTGAAGACGTCCGCAATATTAAGGCTCCGCGAAATAGGAATAACCCTCAATCATTTGGTGGTATTTTTGGAGCAGTTTTATCCGAACAAGTTCCGTTTGAAAGAGCCTGGCCAGACCTAAAATTTTCTCCATGGGTGAATGAAGAGTGAGGACATAATTTCTTCCTAAGTTTACATAATTCACACGCCGAGTGGTAAATTTTAATTTTTCTTTTCTTAGTATGATTTTTTTATGTATCATATTTGTACTGACACTCATATATTCCAAATGGGAGACTGGCCAGATATGAATTTTACAAGTTATAAACCAACCAACAGTTGGAATATGAACAATTTTGGTGGTTTGGATCATGTCGGTCCATCTGGGAGTCATCAGTAACTCGATAATGTGCATCATGGACTATCAACAGATTATAAATTATAAGTTAAGAGATAAAGTTAATATATAATGTTGGATGACTTTAAGAAACTCATTATTTTATTGGTTGTGTTGTGAAAACGAGTAATATGAAGGTCATGTTCTTACTTAGTTGCCCGAATATGATATGTTTAATCAGGATCTAGCAGATGCACAGAGTTAGGAAGATGATAGTGATTATGACAACAATGATAATGAGTCTGGAGATGATATGCCCTTCCTTGATAAAGGCGGCGATGATGAGGAAACACATTTTGCTGATGAGAATGAGAAGGAGCAAGCCAATTTGACGAGGGAGCATGATGCCAACAATGAGCATGCTCCATATATACAGACTCCACCTCCTGTTAGACCCAGAGTGTACGAGTCCCATGTGTCTTTTCATTCAAGGGAGATTCCCTCAGTTGCCTAGTATGCTGGATGTGGATGCCCTAACAAGGGATCTTGATGACATTCAGACAATAATGTGGGATGAATCTAGACCAACGGTGTCTTCAAAGAAAATGCTTTGTCCTAATAAAGCATGCCTTAGCAGGGCGATGCAAATTTAAATTGTAAAAAAGTGTCGTGAGGTTGCGGTTCATGAGTCATATCTTCAAGTATATAAGGTTATTTTTCATAAATGGTTTAAAGGCTGTAGATGTATGTTGCGTGCGAGAAAGTTGAAAACTAATATGTGGATTGTGGGGAAATACATTGGCAGCCACACTTGTGATATGGACACATTCAATGGGAATCATTTTAACTTGAATGTTGACTTGATTTCTCTTGTATTTATTCCACAAATCATCCATAAGGTACAAGATTAAAGAGTGTATAACATCTGTCCACCAGGTATATGGCGGTACCATTACCAAAAGAAAGGCATTTCTTGGGCGTAAACGTGCCTTTGAGATTGTTTATGATAATTGGGATAAGTCATTTGCCACTCCACCTATGTATATGGTTGCATTGCAAAATTTAAACCCCGGGACTGTTGTTGAATGGAAACTTGAGCGGACTCCGAGAACACCAGAATTCATATCCAAATATGTGTTCTAGGCATTTAAACCAGACATTGATGGTTTTGTGCATTCTCGGCCGGTAATCTCCATAGACGGCACTCATGTCTATGGAAAGTATGATATTAAGATGTTGATTGCCATTGTAGTTGATGCTAATGGAAGCATATTTCTCCTCGTATTTTCTATTTGTGCCGATGAAAGTTAAGAGACTTGGATATAGTTTTTGAACCACCTGAAGGAGCACGTTGTCAGACAGCGCTCAAGTATTTGTTTAATATTTGATCAACATGGTGGGAGTTTAAGTTTTGTATAGACTTTGGATGCATGGAAGGAACTGTATTCCTACCATCGTTACCGTGTAAGGAACTTGAAGGCCAACTTCCAGCGGTCTCATCCGAACAAGAGCTTACATGATTTAATGTGGATGGCTGCAACAGATCATCAACAGTGTAAATTCAGGAGGCGAGTGGAATTGATTAGACATGAAGACCGAGGATCTTATCATTGGTTGATGCAACATGAGCTTGATAAATGGACTTTGCATAAGGATGATGGTAGAAAATGGAGAATTTTGACTACAAATACGTCAGAGTGTTTCAATGGGTTGTTGAATTCTGCCCGTGGATTGCCTGTCACTGCCATTGTATGGATGTCATTCAAGCAGATGGCAGAGAGGTTTATTGAAACATCCCGAAGTGCATTGTCCTTGTTGGAAAGTGGTGTTCAATTTACGCCACAACCAATGAAACGATTTGAGAAATATAGGAAGTGCGCACAGTGACATACATATTTGCAGTATTGCAACGAGCGAAATATTTTTGAAGTTCGCACTGGTCTGCATTAAAATTACGATAATAATACCCACACCGTCAATGAATCCAGAAGATTTTGTTTGTGCGGGAAATGGTCGATCTATCACTTGCCATGTTCACCTGCCATGAAGTGCTTTCAACATGCTGGTTTTGCAGCGACGAGGTACGTTGATAAAGAATATAGTGTTGATACATACGTAAACACCTATAGTGGCCACTTCCAACCAGTAGGTGTTGAGCATTGCCGGAACCATTTAAAATGGTGTGTAACAATGATTATGTGCATCGCCGGCAAGAGCAAAAAAGAATGTCGATACGGAACCGAATAGATGTTGGTGATACCGTTTATGCGCGTAAATATGGTATATATTCCCAAACAAGACACGATCTCCGTAAATGTCCTTCAATTTGTTTGGGAAGCGGTGATAATTCAGCCCCCGGTGGTAGTTCATCCAAAGTGCCCAATTTTCAAGGATAAACTTAGTGATTTGTTGCAGTAATTTTGTTGTACTAAATGTCTGTAATTGTGTTGTTTGCAATATTTATGAAATAAAAGTAAGTTTCCAATAGTCTTAAATCTGATTGACAATTATCATTGAAGATTAATACAACAATTAAAAATAACTTCAAGAAATAAATAACGATTTTCATTCGCCATTCTTGTAACTATCTGGCACTATTTCATTATCATCGTCATTGTCTTCTTCGTCAACATCTTGTACGCATCCGTCCAGACTGAAGGCATCATAATCTAGGCCCAGTTGACACACATTTCTCGTAGTTCATCGCTATCATCTATAAGATCACTTAATTTATTTATACAACAGTATGGAACTCCTACGTCCAACATGAAAGGTAGAAATTTTGGTAGTCCCTCCTACTCGAGAACTGTCTGAAATACAAGATAATCAATGTCTCTATGCAATTTTTCATTCTCTAATAAATCCAAATATTTATCCGACGTTCCTTGCAGGTAGATAAAATCATCAAATGCATGATGAACGGCTAATGCCTTTTCCATCTCTAAAATCTCCTTCATCAAATGTCAAATCACTTCTGGTTCATCTTTGTGTGTGTTTGTTTGGAATGTTGCAGATAGTGATTATGGTACAACTAGCCCATGCCAATGGCATAGTACTTCATAATCATACATTTTTAAGTAAAGGAGAACCCATTGTAGCTTTTCACCCCAAATTCGCATAGTTTCGGCCTTTATAGAATGTGTTTCCCCTCAATAATGTTCCTTGCAACTTTGAAATCAGTATGTATATTTATAGGCTATTTTCCAAGGGACATAGAACCCCGTGCCACTTGTCATCAACCAAATTAGTATATCCACCTAGCATGTTTTTTTCAAGGTAGGAATCGATTGCGTTATGACGTGTTCCATGCTGATATGTTGAACTACCTTCACCTTTTTGCAACTTCTTAAACTACTTATTAAATGTTAGTGGCATTTCTGAAATGGATTTGTAATAGTTTTTGACAACTGGAATGTTGGTTCACTTAAAAAAACTAAATTGCACGAACTTGTACGTTAAATATAGCGCATCAACAATATGCGTTATGTGTATTTCATGTCGACCTGAAAAAGTTGTCGACTTGAAAAAACTGCACGAACTTGTACCGTAAAGAATCATTAACATGCGAAACATAGCACATCAACAATATAAATTATGTGTATTTTCTTGTCGATTTGAAAAAGTTGTCGACCTGAAAAATCTGAATGGACTTGTACTGTAAATAATTGTTAGCACACGAAACATAACGCATCAATAATATACATTACATAACCTAAAATCACTCGTTGCTACCTATAAAACCCCTGTACATTTTGCATAATTATTTGCGTCTTAACCAAACCAAGAAAACAACTTTCCAAATATTTCAAGTTCGATCATTACCACATGTTTGGACGCAATGATGTACCAAGGTGTTACCGTGGAAAACGTGCGATTATGAATCCATGTTGGTCAAATTGCAATCTAGGTCGCATACGTTGGATGTGTAAACAAGTTGTAAGTTATTATTATTGAAAGTTATGTTGGTTAATAGATTATTTATAACATGTTAATTAATAGTCTTTTATTGTCACCCTCGTTTGTAGGACGAAAATTAATATGGTTTTGAAAAATGGTATGATGAAGCCCTTAACCAGGAATACTCCAAATGGTGTTTGCTAAACATTTGGAATCTGACCGGTGCGTACGAACTTCAGATCTTGAAACTCCAAGAACAACTTCGGTAGTGAAGGAAAAACTGAAAGAGACGAAGAAAATAATTAGTTGGAAGAGAAATTTCAGTGGTTGAAGCATGAAATAATGGGCGATAGTGACTAAACAAACACATGAATACATTAAGTGTAGATTTTTATTTTTATGTTATACGTGTCATATAGTATGTGTATTTTTAAACGAATTTAAATTTATGTTAATTTGTCTTCTTTTTTTGTGTTCTAGTTTTAAACTAATAAATAACCTGAAAAATAAAAACACATGAATATCAATAATTTTTCTATTAGATATTTAATGTCATATATACAACTCAAAATACATATCAATGAATCCGACAACATGTATGCCTTAAAGTATTGGCTGGCCTGAGGCGCATACCATCTCTCCTGGCTACGCTATCTGGATCATCCTCATCACATCGCCTCTCTATTTGAGGATGCGTTGCAGCATGATCCTCAGGAAGGCTAGCAAGCTCATTAGAAGCGGCCGTTGGGCCATCATTAAACTGCAAAATAATAAGATATTTTAGTATATGAAATATAGAATACTAAAATACGTGTTATCAAAAGAATTTAATGGTCAAACTATGGTCTCAGCAGGCTCCCGAATAAGATCATCCGTCTCCGGAAAGCGAGTATCACATAATGTGGCCTCCGTGATGGATGATGATGAAATCTTTAAAAAAAATATAAACAATTTAGATATTACTGACTAATTTATAATGCAAAAACAAATTGAAGTAATAGTAATACAATTAAACATGCGCCTAAGTAGGCACAGAATGCTCTGTGGGGACTCTGAGGTGCACTAGAGTAGATGAAGGTTGTGACATATCGTCCTGATATGATGTCTCTCTATCTGTGCCTGAAAGATCCTCAGCAACCCTTGATGAAGAGCCATAATTCAATCGTCGACCACTATGCACCTCTCGTATCGAACGATCCTCAGCAATCCTCGATTGCTCTGGACGACCAGGAAAATACTGATCCCAATCACACTGTATAATGGCGGTGCCTGTGATCAACACAAGAGCTGACGGGGTCAACTATGAAGTCCCTGGTGACAGCTGAAGGCTAAACGAAGGCATATCATGACGAGCATCGTGTGGCTCAGGATAGTCACCGGCTGATCATCTCCAATATCCTCCACGGGTGCCTCAATTCCCCCTTTGTTGGGGACCCCGTCCATGCTGACCACCACGATCACGTGGGCTACCCCTTCCTCTCTGGCCACGCCTGCCACGTCTACCACGTGATGGGGCCATGTGTGGACAATGATGGTACTCCTCAGGAGGTACATATGCAGCCTCGTAACCTAACCGTGTATCCTCTCGGGCAGCTCTCAATGTGTAAGCAGCAAGATCAGCAACCCGATGACCAAACTCGTGCACCACTGCCGCTTCATCGCCTGCATGTTGTAGCATCTTCATTCCCAATTGGTAGAAATGGTGTAAGCCAATAACCTGCATAACATATAACATATTGATTAAGTAAGTATGTTAAAGTAATGTAACATGATAAGTAAGTATATCAAATAAGATACCAGTGCCTCATGCCTCCCGGCTCATGGAACGTACCGACCACATCGCGATGAACATGATTCCCGATCAGAAGCCGAGTAACATGGCGATACCAAATCATGTACTTATGCTACCTGTCAACACAGTCATGTGGAGGGTATGGCAGAATCATGCATATCTCTGATCCCAATCCTTAATTTGGGCCTCTAGCCATGCCAAGTATGGCTGGTCGACTTTGTTGCGATCATCCCGCTCGTAATGTATGGAACACCAATTGGGCGGAATAGGTATAAGTTGGTGTCGACCAAAGTGTCGAAGGACTCGATCGGTGGCATGATGCTCAACTATATCAAGACATATAAGTGGGACTGAAGACATCCACGTATCTCGATCGTGGGAGCAATAATCTGGCAATCCAACGATGAGCTCATCGTTGTATGGCCTCCATATGAACTATTTATTAAATGCAAGAATCGTGAGTAAACACAAGACAAATCAAGAATTATCAATCAAACTTAGTCATATATTTACCTAGGCCTTCAAGTAAATCCAACAGATCCCTGTAATAAGGGAGATGATGTCGAGCCTCGACCTCGCGGGCGTGGCCTCGCCTATCTACCCACTTCCTAGAAAGTGGTAGAAATGGCGGAGGTGGTGCATCTGGAGCTATTAGTGCGAGAGGTGGATGGATATGCATGAACTGCTCCCAGGACCAAGCATAATATTGATTGTGGGCGTAAAATTTAAGTCATTTTGTTATATCTCTGTTATAATCATGAAAAGAATTGATAATGTTATCACTTGCAGCAGCGGAATAAAATCGGCAACGTCTCTCACTGTTCCCCTGGATGACCGACACAACTACCTATAAAGGTAGGCTAGAAATCTCCACCCCAGTTGTAAGTAGGTAACTCATCTAGCCGCTCCAGATTATGCAGAAATCACAAGCTAACTAGTTTTTCCGAAGTGTTTTGAAACAGAATACCACCAAACATCATCAGCAGCAACAACCTCTTCTACCGCTTGATAGCCTCTACTGGTGAGTCATCAGTAATCTTCACGGGCAGCGCCACCAGATGCTGACTAACGGGCGACAACTGCAATCGACTAGCACCACTCATAGCAGTTTGCTCCGCAGCCTAGAAACCAGGGAGCCTCTACAACATATGTAGATAGTCCTCTCTCGTATAATCCCTAAGAGCCTGTGGGTAGCTGGAAACCATACCACCAATGGGAAAGCCGAATAGAACCTCCACGTCCTCTAGCGTGATGGTAGCATCGCCGATAGGTAGATAAAGTGTGTGAGTCTCCGGTTTCCACCGCTTTATCATAGCCGTGATCAAAACTCCCTCATCATCAACCGTAACCTGCTTGGAATCTCCGTGCCTAACTCTATATCTAAGAACACATAAATGACGATCATCATACTGCCTGGCCCGAATACGATCATACAATGAAGAACGGGCTACGGTATGGGCCAAAACACTGCCAATCTCAGAAACCTCTAATCTCAAATCGGTTGGCTAAAGCCTGAACATCCAAAGCAAGAGGTCGCTCTCTGACTGATAAATAGGAAAGACTACCCATACTGGCTGACTTATGGCTCAAAGCATCTGCCACCACATTGGCCTTCGCCGGATGATAAAGAATGGTAATATCATAATCTTTCAGCAACTCTAACCATTTCATCTACCTCATATTCAACTCCTTCTGTTTGAACAGATACTGTAAGCTCTTATGATCCGTGAACACCTCACATGGCACACCATACAAATAATGCCTCCAAATCTTCAAGGCATGCACAATAGCTGCTAACTCCAAGTCATGAACTGGATAGATCTTCTCATGAACCTTCAACTGACGAGAAGCATAGGCTATAACCTTGCCATCCTACATCAACACTGCACAAAGCCCAACCTGTGAAGCATCACAATACACGGTATACGGTCCTGAACCTGTGGGCAAAACTAACCCTGGTGCCGTGGTCAAGGCTGTCTTGAGCTTCTGAAAGCTTGCCTCACACTCATCAGACCACCTGAACTAAGCACTCTCCTGAGTCAACCTGGTCATCGGGGCTGCAATGGATGAAAATCCCTCCACAAACCGGCGATAATAACTTGATAAACCCAAGAAACTCCAGATCTCTGTAGCTGAGGTGGGTCTAGGCCAATCTCTGACTGCTGAAATCTTCTTGGGATCCACCTGAACACCCTCTGACGATACCACATGGCCTAGAAATGCGACTGAACTCAATCAGAACTCACACTTGGAAAATTTTGCATACAAATGACTATCCCTCAAAGTCTGGAGGACGACTCTAAGGTGCTGCTCATGCTTCTCTCGGCTGCGATAGTATATCAATATATCATCAATGAAACAATCACAAATGAGTCCAAATAAGGCATGAACACTCGGTGCATCAACTCCATGAAAGCAGCAGGGGCACTTGTCAGCCCAAATGACATCACCAAGAACTCATAATGGCCATAACGAGTGCGAAAGGCTGTCTTAGGGACATCAGACGCCCTAATTCTCAGCTGATGGTAACCAAATCTCAAGTCAATATTGGAAAACACTAAAGCACCCTGAAGCTGGTCGAATAAATCATCAATCCTCGGCAGGGGATACTTGTTCTTAATATTAACCTTATTCAACTGCCGGTAGTTAATACACATCCTCATCGAGCCACCTTTCTTCTTGACAAACAATACTGGAGCACCCCAAGGAGAGACATTAGGCCTAATGAAGCCTTTATCCAACAAATCCTACAACTGATCCTTCAACTCCTTCAACTATGGTGGGGCCATACGATACGGCGGAGTAGAAATAGGCTGGGTGCCCTGAGCTAACTCAATACAAAAA
>ML383501.1:56818-76708 GCA_005239525.1 Nicotiana knightiana | reverse complement strand
CAACCAAATAAATTCCTGCCCCGTGCACCATCCTTCACCAATAACAAATCAAGGCATTACATGATTCTTATACACCCACAAGTATAACACAACCCTTATCCAAAATTTTCCTTCATTCGAATCATTCTCGATCTCAACCCCAGCAGGTCATAACTAATTCACCAGTATACCTTGAACTGAACCCAACACATCACATAACTTTGCAAAAAACGTATCATTAGCAGACTTCCCCACTTGGCTCAAAGCCGTAGATTAAAACAAACAGTAACTCATAATGACCATACGCTAACACCACCGCCATACAACAGTGAGACTCAACTAAATCATTCCTAAGCTCATATATAACTCAAACCATTTAACATACCCAATCATCTCCAATCTCGCATTCACCATTGCAATTTCCATGCCAACTCCCACAAGTGATCTAAACTTAAATTGAAACATATATCAATTACTGGTAAAAGAGAACTTGCTACCAAACAACATAAGGATCACACAACCTTGAATCCGTAAATCTCCAACGTAAATCTCATTTCTAGCCCAAAACACGCCTTGAAAATTCCCAGTTGCTATATTTAACCTTGAATCCATCAGAACCATTATCGAGACTCATCCACTCTACTAAAACCTCAATTAGACTGATCGAACAGGCCGAACGATCTGTGCTCCATGAGCACTCCAACACCTCAGGAAGTAACCCCACATTAATGCAACCAAATAAATTCCTGCCCCGTGCACCATCCTTCACCAATAACAAATCAAGGCATTACATGATTCTTATACACCCACAAGTATAACACAACCCTTATCCAAAATTTTCCTTCATTCGAATCATTCTCGATCTCAACCCCAGCAGGTCATAACTAATTCACCAGTATACCTTGAACTGAACCCAACACATCACATAACTTTGCAAAAAACGTATCATTAGCAGACTTCCCCACTTGGCTCAAAGCCGTAGATTAAAACAAACAGTAACTCATAATGACCATACGCTAACACCACCGCCATACAACAGTGAGACTCAACTAAATCATTCCTAAGCTCATATATAACTCAAACCATTTAACATACCCAATCATCTCCAACCTCGCATTCACCATTGCAATTTCCATGCCAACTCCCACAAGTGATCTAAACTCAAATTGCAACATATATCAATTACTGGTAAAGGAGAACTTGCTACCAAACAACATAAGGATCACACAACCTTGAATCCGTAAATCTCCAACGTAAATCTCAGTTCTAGCCCAACACACGCCTTGAAAATTCCTAGTTGCTATATTTAACCTTGAATCCATCAGAACCATTATCGAGACTCATCCACTCTACTAAAACCTCAATTAGACTGATCGAACAGACCGAACGATCTGTGCTCCATGAGCACTCCAACACCTCAGGAAGTAACCCCACATTAATGCAACCAAATAAATTCCTGCCCCATGCACCATCCTTCACCAATAACAAATCAAGGCATTACATGATTCTTATAAACCCATAAAGCATAACACAACCCTTATCCAAAATTTTCCTTCATTCAAATCATTCTCGATCTCAACCCCAGCATGTCATAACTAATTCCCCAGTATACCTTGAACTGAACCCAACACATCACATAACTTTGCAAAAAATGTATCATTAGCAGACTTCCCCACTTGGCTCAAAGCCGTAGATTAAAACAAACAGTAACTCATAATGACCATACGCTAACACCACCGCCATACAACAGTGAGACTCAACTAAATCATTCCTAAGGTCATATATAACTCAAACCATTTAACATACCCAATCATCTCCAACCTCGCATTTACCACTGCAATTGTCGTGCCAACTCCCACAAGTGATATAAACACAAATTGCAACATATATCAATTACTGGTAAAAGAGAACTTGCTACCAAACAACATAAGGATCACACAACCTTGAATCCGTAAATCTCCAACGTAAATCTCAGTTCTAGCCCAAAACACGCCTTGAAAATTCCCAGTTGCTATATTTAACCTTGAATCCATCAGAACCGTTATCGAGACTCATCCACTCTACTAAAACCTCAATTAGACTGATCGAACAGACCGAACGATCTGTGCTCCATGAGCACTCCAACACCTCAGGAAGTAACCCCACATTAATGCAACCAAATAAATTCCTGCCCCATGCACCATCCTTCACCAATAACAAATCAAGGCATTACATGATTCTTATAAACCCATAAAGCATAACACAACCCTTATCCAAAATTTTCCTTCATTCGAATCATTCTCGATCTCAACCCCAGCATGTCATAACTAATTCCCCAGTATACCTTGAACTGAACCCAACACATCACATAACTTTGCAAAAAACGTATCATTAGCAGACTTCCCCACTTGGCTCAAAGCCGTAGATTAAAACAAACAGTAACTCATAATGACCATACGCTAACAGCACCGCCATACAACAGTGAGACTCAACTAAATCATTCCTAAGCTCATATATAACTCAAACCATTTAACATACCCAATCATCTCCAACCTCGCATTCACCATTGCAATTTCCATGCCAACTCCCACAAGTGATCTAAACTCAAATTGCAACATATATCAATTACTGGTAAAGGAGAACTTGCTACCAAACAACATAAGGATCACACAACCTTGAATCCGTAAATCTCCAACGTAAATCTCAGTTCTAGCCCAAAACACGCCTTGAAGATTCCCAATTGCTATAACACGACCCTTGTCCAAAATTTTCCTTCATTCAGAACCATTATCGAGAGTCATCCACTCTACTAAAACCTCAATTAGACTGATCGAACGGACCGAACGACCTGTGCTCCATGAGCACTCCAACACCACAGCAAGTAACCCCACATTAATGCTACCAAATAAATTCCCGCCCCATGCACAATCCTTCACGAATAAAAAACCAAGGCATTACATGATTCTTATACACCCACAAGTATAACACGACCCTTGTCCAAAATTTTCCTTCATTCGAATCATTCTGGATCTCAACCCCAGCAGGTCATAACTAATTCACCAGTATACCTCGAACTGAACCCAACACATCACATAACTTTGCAACCAACTTATCATTAGCAGACTTCCCCACCTGGATCAAAGCCATTGATCAAAACAAACAGTAACTCATAATGACTATACGCTAACACCACCGCCATTCCAAAGTGAGATTCAACTAAATCATTCCTAAGCTCATATATAACTCAAACCATTTAACATACCCAATCATCTCTAACCTCGCATTCACCATTGCAAATGCCGTGCCAACTCCCACAATTGATCTAAACTCAAATTGCAACATATATCAATTACTGGTAAAAGAGAACTTGGTACCAAACAACATAAGGATCACACAACCTTGAATCTGTAAATCTCCAACGTAAATCTCAGTTCGAGCCCAACACACACCTTGAAGATTCCCAATTGCTATATTCAACCTTCAATCCGTCAGCACCATTCTGGAGAGTCATCCACTCTACTAAAACCTCAATTAGACTGATCGAACGGACCGAACGACCTGTGCTCCATGAGCACTCAAACACCTCAGGAAGTAACCCCACATTAATGAAACCAAATCAATTCCTTCCCCATGCACATTATATCTTTTACCAATAACAAATCAAGGCATTACATGATTCTTATACACCCATAAAGTATAACACGAACCTTGACCAAAATTTTCATTCATTCGAATAATTCTCGATCTCAACAACAGTAGTCATAACTATTTCACCAGTATATCTCGAACTGAACACAACACATTACATAAATTTGCAACCAACTTACCATTAGCAGACTTCCCCACTTGACTCAAATCCATAGATCAAAACAAACAATAACCCATTATGACCATACGCTAACACCACCGTCATACCACACTTAGATTCAACTAAATCCTTCCTAAGCTCATATATAACTCCCACCATTTAACATACCCAATCATCTCCAACCTCGCATTCACCATTGCAATTGTCGTGCTAACTCCCACAAGTGATCTAAACTCAGATTGCAACATATATCAATTACTGGTAAAAGAGAACTTGCTACCAAACAACATAAGGATCACACAACCTTGAATTTGTAAATCTCCAACGTAAATCTCAGTTCGAGCCCAACACACACCTTGAAGATTCCCAATTGCTATATTCAACCTTGAATCCGTCAGCACCATTCTCGAGAGTCATCCACTCTACTAAAACCTAAATTAGACTGATCGAACGGACCGAACGATCTGTGCTCCATGAGCACTCCAACACCTCAGGAAGTAACCCCACATTAATGAAACCAAATCAATTCCTTCCCCATGCACATTACATCTTTTACCAATAACAAATCAAGGCATTATATGATTCTTATACACCCATAAAGTATAACACGAACCTTGTCCAAAATTTTCATTCCTTCGAATAATTCTCGATCTCAACCGCAGCAGTCATAACTAATTCACCAGTATACCTCGAACTAAACCCAACACATCACATAACTTTGCAACCAACTTATCATTAGCAGACTTCCCCACTTGGCTCAAAGCCGTAGATCATAACATACAGTAACTTATAATGACCATACGCTAACACCACTGCCATGCCACAGTGAGATTCAACTAAATCATTCCTAAGCTTATATATAACTCAAACCATTTAACATACCCAATCATATCCAACCTTGCATTTACCACTGCAATTGCCATGCCAACTCCCAAGAGTGATATAAACAAAAATTGCAACATATATCAATTACTGGTAAAAGAGAACTTGCTACCAAACAACATAAGGATCACACAACCTTGAATCCGTAAATCTCCAACGTAAATCTCAGTTCTATCCCAAAACACGCCTTGAAGATTCCCAGTTGCTATATTTAACCTTGAATCCATCAGAACCATTATTGAGACTCATCCACTCTACTAAAACCTTAATTAGACTGATCAAACAGACTTAACGATTTGTGCTCCATGAGCACTCCAACACCTTAGGAAGTAACCCCACAATAATGCAACCAAATAAATTCCTGCCCCATGCACCATCCTTATCCAATAACAAATCAAGGCATTACATGATTCTTATACACCCATAACGCATAACACAACCCTTATCCAAAATTTTCCTTCATTCGAATCATTCTCGATCTCAATCCCAGCATGTCATATCTAATTCACCAGTATACCTCGAACTGAACCCAACACATCACATAACTTTGTAACTAACTTATCATTAGCATACTTCCCCACTTGGCTCAAAGCCATAGATCAAAACAAACAGTAACTCATAATGACAATACGCTAACACCACTGCCATACCACAATGAGATTCAACTTAATCACTCCTAAGCTCATATATAACTCGAACCATTTAACATACCCAATCATCTCCAACCTCGCATTCACCATTGCAATTATCGTGCCATCTCCCACAAGTGATCTAAAAACAAATTGCAACATATATCAATTACTGGTAAAAGAGAACTTGCTACCAAACAATATAAGGATCACACAACCTTGAATTCGTAAATCTCCAACGTAAATCTCAGTTCTAGCCCAAAACACACCTTGAAGATTCCCAATTGCTATATTTAACCTTGAATCCGTTAGAACCATTATTGAGAGTCATCCACTCTACTAAAACCTCAATTAGACTGATCGAACAGACCGAACGACCTGTGCTCCATGAGACCTCCAACACCTCAGGTAGTAAGCCCACATTAATGCAAGCAAATAAATAACTGCCCCATGCACCATCCTTCACCAATAACAAATCAAGGAATTACATGATTCTTATACACCCATAAAGCATAACACAACCCTTATCAAAAATTTTCCTTCATTCGAATCATTCTAGACCTTGAACTGAAACCAACACATCACATAACATTGCAACCAACTTATCATTAGCAGACTTCCCCACTTGGCTCAAAGCCGTAGATCAAAACAAACAGTAACTCATAATGACCATACGCTAACACCACCGCCATACCACAGTGAGATTCAACTAAATCATTCCTAAGCTTATATATAACTCAAACCATTTAACATACCCAATCATCTCTAACCTCGCATTCACCATTGCAAATGCCGTGCCAACTCCCACAAGTGATCTAAACTAAAATTGCAACATATATCAATTACTGGTAAAAGAGAAATTGGTACCAAACAACATAAGGATCACACAACCTTGAATCTGTAAATCTCCAACGTAAATCTCAGTTCGAGCCCAAAACACACCTTGAAGATTCCCAATTGCTGTATTCAACCTTGAATCCGTCAGCACCATTCTCGAGAGTCATCCACTATAATAAAACCTCAATTAGACTGATTGAACGAACTGATCGACATGTTCTCCATGATCACTCCAACACCTCAGGAAGTAACCCCACATTAACGCAACCAAATGAATTCGTGCCCCGTGCACATTACATGCTTCACCAATAACAAATCAAGGCATTACATGATTCTTATACACCCATAAAGCATAACACGACCCATATCCAAATTTTTCCTTCGTTCGAATCATTCTCGATCTCAAACCCAGCAGGTCATAACTAATTCACCAGTATACCTCGAACTGAACCCAACATATCCCATAACTTTGCAACAAACTTATCATTAGCAGACTTCCCCACTTGGCTCAAATCCATAGATAAAAACAAACAGTAACTCATAATGACCATACGCTAACACAACCGGCATACCACATTGAGATTCAACTAAATCTTTTCTAAGATCATATATAACTCAAACCGTTTAACATACCCAATAATCTCCAACCTCGCATTCACCATTGCAATTTCCATGCCGACTCCCACAAGTGATCTAAACTTAAATTGAAACATATATCAATTAGTGGTAAAAGAGAACTTGCTACCAAACAACATAAGGATCACACAACCCTGAATCCGTAAATCTCAGTTCTAGCCCAAAACACGCCTTGAAGATTCCCAGTTGCTATATTTAACCTTGAATCCGTCATAACCATTATCGAGACTCATCCACTCTACTAAAACCTCAATTAGACTGATCGAACGGACCGAACGATCTGTGCTCCATGAGCACTCCAACACCTCGGGAAGTAACCCCACATTAATGCAACCAAATAAATTCCTGCCCCATGCACCATCCTTCTCCAATAACAAATCAAGGCATTACATGATTCTTATACACCCATAAAGCATAACACAACCATTATCCAAAATTGTCTTTCATTCGAATCATTCTCGATCTCAACCACAGCAGGTCATAACTAATTTACCAATATACCTCGAACTTAACCCAACACATCACTTAACTTTACAACTAACTTATCATTAGCAGACTTCCCCACTTGGCTCAAACCCATAGATCAAAACAAACAGTAACTCATAATGACAATACGCTAACACCACGGCCATACCACAGTGAGATTCAACTAAATCATTCCTAAGCTCATATATAACTCCAACCATTTAACATACCCAATCATCTCCAACCTCGCATTCGCCATTGCATTTGTCGTGCCAACTCCCACAAGTGATCTAAACTCAAATTGCAACATATATCAATTACTGGTAAAAGAGAACTTGCTACCAAACAATATAAGGATCCCACAACCTTGAATCTTTAAATGTCCAACGTAAATCTCAGTTCGAGCCCAAAACACACCTTGAAGATTCCCAATTGCTATATTTAACCTTGAATCCGTCAGAACCATTATTGAGAGTCATTCACTCTACTAAAACCTCAATTAGACTGATCGAACGGACCGAACGACCTGTGCTCCATGAGCCCTCCAACACCTCAGCTAGTAACCCCACATTAATGCAACCAAATAAATAACTGCCCCATGCACCATCCTTCACCAATAACAAATCAACGCATTACATGATTCGTATACATCCATAAAGTATAACACGGCCCTTGTCCAAAATTTTCCTTTATTCGAATCATTCTCGATCTCAACCCCAGCATGTCATAACTAATTCACCAGTATACCTCGAGCTGAACCCAACTCATCACATAACTTTGAAACCAACTTAGCATTAGCAGACTTCCCCACTTGGCTCAAATCCATAGATCAAAACAAACAGTAACTCATAATGACCATACTCTAACACCACCGCCATACCACAGTGAGATTCAACCATTTCACATACCCAATCATCTCCAAGCTCGCATTCACCATTGCAATTGTCGTGCCATCTCCCACAAGTTATGTAAGCTCAAATTGCAACATATATCAATTACTGGTAAAAGAGAACTTGGTACCAAAGAACATAAGGATCACACAACCTTGAATCTGTAAATCTCCAACGTAAATCTCAGTTCGAGCCCAAAACACACCTTGAAGATTCCCAGTTGCTATATTCAACCTTGAATCCGTCAGCACCATTCTCGAAAGTCATCCACTATACTAAAACCTCAATTAGACTGATCGAACAGACCGAACGACCTGTGCTCCTTGAGCACTCCAACACCTCAGGAAGTAACCCCACATTAATGCAACCAAATAAATTCCTGACCCATACACCATCCTTCATCAACAACAAATCAAGGCATTACATGATTCTTATACACCCATAAAGCATAACACAACCCTTATCCAAAATTTTCCTTCATTTGAATCATTCTAGATCTCAACCCCATTAGGTCATAACTAATTCACAAGTATACCTCAAACTGAAACCAACACATCACATAACATTGCAACCAACTTATCATTAGCAGACTTCCCCACTTGGCTCAAAGCCGTAGATCAAAACAAACAATAACTCATAATGACCATACGCTAACACCACATCCATACCACAGTGAGATTCAATTAAATCATTCCTAAGCGCATATATAACTCAAACCATTTAACATACCCAATCATCTCCAACCTTGCATTCACCACTGCAATTGCTGTGCCAACTCCCACAAGTGATCTAAACTCAAATTGCAATATATATCAATTACTAGTAATAGAGAACTTGCTACCAAACAACATAAGGATCACACAACCTTGAATCCGTAAATCTCAGTTCTAGCCCAAAACACACCTTGAAGATTCCCAGTTGCTATATTTAACCTTGAATCCGTCAGAACCATTATCGAGAGTCATCCACTATAGTAAAACCTCAATTAGACTGATCGAATGGACCGAACGACCTGTGCTCCATGAGCACTCCAACACCTCAGGAAGTAACCCCACATTAATGCAACCAAATCAATTCCTGTCCCGTACATATTACATCGTCCCACTCTTAAATAAACGTTCATCCTCGAACGGGTCTAGAAATATACATGGAGCCTCGAATAAGTGAGGATATATGTCCCACAACTGCCGCTCGGTCTCCCAGGTGGCATCCTTCACCGGCTGTCTCTCCACTAAACCTTCCCTGAAGCTATATCCTTAGACCTCAACCGTCTGACCTGACGACCCAAAATAGCCACTGGCTCTGCCTCAATTGACATATCACCCTCGAGCTGAACCATGCTGAAGTCAAAAACATGAGACGGGTCACCAACACACTTCCGGATCATCGAAACATGGAACACCCGATGAATACTCGACAAGCTGGGAGGCAAGGCAAGTCTATAAGCAACCTTGCCAACCCTCTAAAGCACCTCAAAAGGCCCAATGAACTTGGGACTCAGCTTTCCGTTCTTCTCGGACCGCATAATACCCTTCATGGGTGACGCCTTCAGCAACACCTTCTCCCCAACCATGAAAGACAAATACCGGATCCTCTGGTCCGCATAACTCTTTTGCCAAGACTGCGCCGTGCAAAGCCATTTCTGAATCAACTTCGCCTTACCCAACGTATCCTGAACCAAGTCAGTGCCTAATAGCCTAGCCTCGCCCAACTCAAACCAACCAACCGGAGATCTTCACCTCCTACCATATAAAGCCTCATACGGATCCATCTGGATACTCGACTGATAACTATTATTATATACAAATTCCGCTAGTGGAATCAACTTGTCCCATAAACCCCCAAAATCAATTACGCATGCACGTAACATATCCTCTAGAATCTGAATAGTAAGTTTTGACTTCCTGTCGGTCTGAGGAGGAAAAGCAGTGCTCAACTCGACCTGAGTACCCAAATATCTCTGTACGGCTCTCCAAAACTGAGATGTGAACTGAGTACCCCTGTCAAAAATGATAGAAACTAGAAACCCATGCAATCAGACAATCTCCTTGATATAAATCTCAGTTAATCGATCAAAAGAATAAGCAGTACCAACATGAATGAAGTGCGTGGACTTGGTCAGCCGATCCACAATAACCCATGTAGCATCAAACCTCCTCAAAGTCTGTGGGATTCCAACTACGAAGTCTCTGGTGATCCGCTCCCACTTCCACTGTAGAATATCAAATCTATGAAGCAGTCCACCTGCCCTCTGGTGCTCATACTTGACATGCTGACAGTTGAGACACCGAGCCACAAACTCAACAATATCTTTCTTCATCCTCCTCCACCAATAATGTTGTCTCAGATCCTGATACATCTTCACGGCACCTAGATGGATGGAATACCGCGAAGTGTGGGCCTCAACTAGAATCAAATCTGAAAGCCCATCCATATTGGGCACGCAAATCCGGCCCTGCATCCTCATGACCCTCATCATCACCAATAACCACATCCCTGGCATTACCGTGACAGACCCTGTCATGAAGAACAAGTAAGTGTGGATCATCATATTGGCGTGCTCTGATCTGATCATAAAGTGAAGACCTGGAGACTACACAAGGCAATACCCGTGGAGGCTATGATAGATCCAATCTCACCAACTGACCTGCTAAATCCTGAACATCAAGTGCTAAATGTCGCTTTGATACTGGAAGGTAGGCTAAACTCCTGAAACTCTTCGCTCTACGACTGAGGGCATCGAGCACTACATTGGCCTTCCCCAGATGATATAAAATAGTGAGGTCATAGTCCTTGCGAAGCTCCAACCACCTCCTCGGACGCAAATTCAGATCCTTCTGCTTAGGTAGATGCTGCAAACTACGGTGATCAGTGAAAATCTCACAATGCACTCCATACAAATAATGACGCCAAATATTCAAGGCGTGAACAATAGCTGCTAGCTCAAGATCGTGCACTGGATAATTCTTCTCGTGTACCTTCAACTGTCTGGACGCGTAGGCAATCACCCTACCGTCCTGCATCAAAACCGCTCCAAGGCTAACTCTCGAGGCATCACAGTAAATCGTATAAGAACCTGAACCCATAGGCAAACATCAATACCGGAGCTGTAGTCAAAGCTGACTTGAGCTTCTGAAAGCTCTCCTCATATTCCTCAGTCCACCTGAACTTTCCACCCTTCTGGGTCAGTCTAGTCATAGTTGATGCAATAGATGAAATCCCTCGACGAAACGGCGATAGTACCCCACCAAACCAAGGATACTGCGAATCTCAGTAGCTGATGATGGTCTAGGACAATTCTGCACCGCCTCTACCTTCTTCAGATGAACCTGAATACCCTCACTGGACACCATGTGCCCCAAGAATGCTACCTAATCAAGCCAAAACTCACACTTCAAAAAGTTTGCATACAATCTCTTCTCTCTCAATGTCTGAAGCACAACTCTCAAATGCTGCTCATGATCCTCCAGAGATCGGGAATACACCAAGATATCGTCAACGAACACGATGACGAAAAAATCTAGATAAGGCCGTAATACACTGTGCATCAAGTGCATATAGGCTGTTGGGGCATTGATCAGCCCAAAAAACATAACAACACACCCATAATGACCATATCTAATTCTGAAAGCAGTGTTTAGAATGTCTGGCCCCCGAATCTTCAACTGATGATAGCCAGAATGCAAGTCAATCTTAGAAAATACTCTAGATCCCTGCAACTGATCAAACAAGTCATCAATATGAGGCAAGGGATACTGATTCTTCACCGTTACTCTGTTCAGCTGCCGATAATCAATACACATATGCATAGAACCATCCTTCTACCTTAAAAACAACACCGGTGCACCCCAAGGTGACACAGTAGGCCGAATGAACACCTTATCTAGGAGTTCCTGAAGTTGCTCCTTTAATTCCTTTATCTCTGTTGGTGCCATACGATAAGGTGTAATAGAAATAGGTAGAGTTCCTGTCACCAGGTCAATACCAAAATCATTGTCCATGTCAGGCGGCATGCCTGGCAGTTTGATACACTCAAATTACACTGTAAAATAGTGTAAAGCGGTCGAAGTCAAATATAATAACCCAAAAAGGTTACGGTCGAATCCCACAAGGAATAGGTGTGAAAATAATACTTTGATAGTGTGATTCTTAACTCAAATAAAAATTCCATTCCATTAGTGAACGGGAATAGGGGGTTTGTTGTGTAATAATCTAGTAAATTTAGTGGCAATGAGAATTAATTAAAGTTGTAATTAATATGATTAAGTAGACCAAGGCTGTGTCCTCTTTTATGAAGTGTAATGCAAATGTGTATTAATATGATATATTTCTAATGGGAAGATCTTGATATGCAATGACTTCTAAATGTCTACCCAATATTTTTCAATAATAGGGTAGAATCTCCTCTTTATAGTTTTCCCAAATATTAAAGAGTTGCAATAAAACCAAATCACTTATTGCCAAATAAAACCAACTTATTCCTAAGTGATTCTATTAAACAAGGTTTAAAGCCTTGAGTCATTGATATTTACTCTTACCAAGTCTAACCCGCTTTTCCAAGTTAAGAAAAAATTTATGGCATAATTTAATGTTTGCAATCATTAACATTAAATATGAAATGAAGAGTAAATAAATATCAACAACCCATTATGCATATATTCAATGGAAAATACCCAAATACATAATACCCATTTAGGGTCCACAACCTTAATATTAAAGGCTAGCTACACATAATAGATGACAAAAAGCTCGAAATAATAAGTATCATAAATGCTTACAAAACCAAGGTTTTCTTGCTCTAATGCTTACAAAAAGGAGGAGAATATTTATTAGGGTAATGTCCCTCTAAAACTAGACAAGAATGACCCACAAAACCCTAATAAATCAATTTATAGTGGGCGAAAAATCGGGGGCTAAAACGGACAAAGATATGTGGTTTGCATTATTGCTTTGCGGTTCGAATTGTTGATCTGCGGTTCGCATTGTTGATATGCGACCGCAGATTGGCATCGCATTCTTGAGGAAGCATCAGGCACACGGTATTCTGCGGTTAAATATGCGGCTCGCATGTGAGTTATGCGGTCCCATAATCGATCGCATTCTTGCTCTTGAATTTGGCTGATCTTTCTGTTGAGGTCTGCGGTCCCTTGGTGCATTATGCGATTCGCATGTTAGTTCTACGACATCCTCTTGTCAAATATGTGATCGCATAGTGTTAATTTCATCCCTTTTTATCTCCTTTGATCTCTTTTCCATGTTCTTGAGTGTTTAAGTCTCATGTACTGCAAAACATCATAATTCTATAAGTAAAAAAAAGAGAAAATTCTCTTGAAACAAGCTATAAACTAAGCAATTTGGTATTAAATGTGCCAAAATTCTCCGGCACATCAACACCCCCAACTTGAACTCTTGTTTGTCCTCCAGCAACTAGAAAGACCCTATCTTAACTTAATCATTAACTATAAGACCGGAAACAACTATGACCCTATAAGTAAAAAAAAGAGAAAATTCTCTTGAAACAAGCTATAAACTAAGCAATTTGGTATTAAATGTGCCAAAATTCTCCGGCACATCAACACCCCCAACTTGAACCCTTGTTTGTCCTCCAGCAACTAGAAAGACCCTATCTTAACTTAATCATTAACTATAAGACCGGAAACAACTATGACCATGGACAGTGTTAAGTGTCAGTAGTACAAGCAAGCATTTCATCCAATTACCCGTTATGAATAGTTACTAATATTTACAAGGAAACTACTCAACTTGTGAACTTTGAGCCTCGAGCTATTTGAAAAAATGTTACTTCTCAGCTGAGTGTATTTGCACCTGACTTCAAGAAATCAACTAGTGTTGCACACCACAGTACATGTGCCCTCATCACGAAGAAAGAAAGTCCCAACTCACAATATTTACAATGAAAGCAAGGGACATATTTACACAAACACTCACACTCACAAAGAATTTCAAGTGTTACAACACATCATCCATTGGCTTGCCCTTATTTTAATTCGTCGCCATTTTGAGAATATTTTGTTGGAGATCCCAAAATACTTTTTGGCTTGTAATGTAGGCTTAGGGAATGGTTGGATAACCATTTGATTACAATTGACTACTGCATCCTTGAACACTACTCACATTTTTCTCTTCTAGTGCCTTTATATATAGCCTCATTGGTGTTTAGCTACCAATTGTAGAACTACCTTCCTAAATTTCTTCAGAGCTTCCACATATATAACTATCTATCTATCTCTATATATATATATATATTTCTTTTTTTAACAATTTTCATTTGAATATTTTAAGGTATATGCTCTATACTCAATATACAACCTAGCCGATCTCTAATTCATTTACTAAACCCCCAACTTAAGCTTTTTGCCTCATTTTGAATATTCAAGGAGGGACGGGTTCAAAAAAGGGGATTGCTTTTCAAAACGGGGAAGGCTTGTAATGAGGTGTCCAACAAAAAGGGCTAAAGGCTCAAATGGGAAACTAGTGGTATTCATGCCAACATTTGGTAGCTTGAAAGGTTTACTGGGTCTCTCAATATCACAAATAATGCCTAAGGTCATTTCTCCAACTCAATGTACTTATTATTAGCACCGAACAACCAACTGGGCATGTTCTAGCTGACAGAAGTAAACACAAGAATTATAGATACAAACATCTAACACACATGGCACATGACTTGTTTAGTTCAACATCGTTTTAGCTCAAGAGTCAGGGCTTGCCGACTCAAAAATTTCATTATTTACATGTATAATTCTAAGTACACATAGAGTCAAAAGGTGAGCCTCAAGTTCACAGAGTTGATATAATTCCTTTTTGTTTAAAGGGTATGGATAATCTACAGATGTACATGCTTGTGACTAGACACTTACACTAAACTAGTCAACATGTTTCTTCCTAGTGCCATGGTTCTACTATTCCACCCTTGGAAAAGAACCCGACGAAGAAAAACAAAAGGGAATTCATTAACAACACTTATGGAGAAAAACTCAACATATTGATATCACAAACGAAACATATACAGTGGTTACTGCCAACTTGGACATAGTACATAAACAAAAACAGAAACAAAACCATTCATATATACAACAAAATTACAAGTACTATATTATCCAAGTTGTCACAAAAATACTTACAACCACCCCCCAACAAAAAGATATGCATTGTCCCCAATGCATCAGAAATGTAAAGATAGAGTTAGGGTCTCCCTGCGGCGCGTTAAGAGCTACAGGAGTCGGTGGTACCCTCAATTGTCACATGGACAAGAGCATCTGACCGTGCAACAGGAGGCATAACAGTTACTGATGGCGGAGGAACTGCTGCACGATCAGCGGCAAGAGTGACCAGAGTCTGGGAGCTGCCGCCCTCATCTGCTGACGTCTGAACTGAAGCTGGGGTACCAGTGTCTTCCAGAGAACGATGAATAGCAAGCTGAATGAGCGCCTCCTCTATCGGTTCTACAACTGTAGGGATGACAACCCTTTTTCCCTTCTCCTGAGGACCCTGCTCCTCGTCAGACGAAGAGGAATCCTCCTCAGACGACTCACCCTCGGACTCTGAAGAATGTCCGGACTCCTTTCCTGAAGGTATAGCAACAGGTTCGGGAGGAGCTAAAGGTGGAGGGTAAATCGGTGCGGCCTAGGCTGTCATCATCATGAAGAAATCAAAGCCTAGCCCCGGCTCGGAGGTACCAACTCCCTGTTCCCCTTCCTTGGGCAGGAGGGATGAAAAGTCAAACTCCAAGTGCTGCAGTCGGTGGAGCTCCTTCTGCAAAGTGGACACATTGGTCCGGAGTGCTGGCAAATGTCTAACTTCACCTTGCTCAACCTTTTCAATGCGTGCCTCAAGCCCTTGAAGGCGACCCTCAAGGGTAGTTACTGAAAATTGAATGGGGGTGAGGTCCTGTCGGATCAGAGTAGGAAGTTCTCTTAGGAGATTGTCTACCTTAGCATTGGTATGCTGAGCTAAGAGACCAAGCTGGGAGAGAACATGCAACGGAACGGCGGAGGGGGTGCAAGAACGGGCAGTAGGTTGTGAGGCAGTGGTGGATGGCTCTGCTGTAGAAGGCTGGGGCTCTGAGGGTGCTGCCTCTGTATGTGTAGGCATTGGGATTACTGAAGGAGAAGCTGCTGCCCTAGGCCCCGCATCACTGATACAGGTGATGTCAGTATCCTTATCAATCTTGGTTGCCTTGTCACGTGAAGGCATAAGAGGGACTTCAGCAGCTCGGCACAGTGCAGTGATGAGGTAGGGGAAAGGAAACGAGGTCTTTTTCTGCCAAGCTCGGACCCCTATTTCTTGAAAAATAATTTCGATCACATCGACATTGATCTCGGACATAACGCAAGCAATGAGAATGGCCTTCGCAATGCTTATATGGGTTTCGTTTCTGGTGGGAATCAGACGGGAGGCAACAAAAGCAAGCCAGAATCTTCCTTCTTGACTACCTCTTGCATGGAGGGATTTAATATTCCTTGATGCTCTACGCTTGGTTTGCTCCCTTCTTCGAGTTGGATTTTGTGTTCACAGCGGGAATTCCTCGGATGTGCGCTATTGTCCATCCAATCGCTTGTCGGTGCTCCCGCAAGACATATAGCAATGCATTAACATGCACATCATTCAACAAATAAGACACGATTATGGGTAAAGTATCATTAGAGCCAAGAAATTTATACCTCAAGTGCGATGGGAGTGATTTGCGGGCGGTCTCATTCGATTCTCTAGGTCGAGGGAAATCTTCTTTGGTGAATATGTATAGGACCCATGCCCTGCCTATGCATTAACTATCTCCGCATAACCCTCAATGGTTTCATCGTCAAAATTAACAAAAATTTCCGCCAATGCCTCGCGGAGGCCCTCTTCTTCCATTTTCATCACAGTACAATCTTCAACCTTATCAACAACATCAATCACCGAGATCCCCTCGTATGCGCTTGGCAATTTTAACCCCCTTCTTGCTTGGAATGTAACTTCTTCATTATTAACTTGGAATTTGATCATGTCTTTCTNGCCGCTTTTTGGGTTGGCCACCGTATCACTTTGAAGTGTGCCTTTTAGCTTGGGAGTTTTCTCTCTTGAAAGATCTCTCATTTGCAATTCAAGTGTTTGAATCAAAGTTGTGTGTGAACCCACCACCTCAGACATATTCCTCATTGTTGCATCGCTTTTCTCTTGATTTTGCAGAATTCGCTCTAGCATCACTTCCATTTTAGATTCACTTGATGACCCCTCCTTGTATTGTGAAGAGTTGGGATACTAACCCCGCGGTGGTACATAAGGGTTGGAGCTTCTATTGGTATAGTTGTTGTTGTTGTTCCAAGATCCTTGGCCACCTCGATCATTGCGCCAATTTTGTTGGCCTTGGCCTTGCGGGTTTGGCCTCCAATTGTTTTGTTGGCAGTAGCCACCTTGAGAGTTTTGAACATAATTTGTTTCTTCCCACTCTTGATTACCCATTGATTTCATGTGTTCCACCGTATGCACTTTCTTCATTANAGAGGAATCCTCCTCAGACGACTCACCCTCGGACTCTGAAGAATGTCCGGACTCCTTTCCTGAAGGTATAGCAACAGGTTCGGGAGGAGCTAAAGGTGGAGGGTAAATCGGTGCGGCCTAGGCTGTCATCATCATGAAGAAATCAAAGCCTAGCCCCGGCTCGGAGGTACCAACTCCCTGTTCCCCTTCCTTGGGCAGGAGGGATGAAAAGTCAAACTCCAAGTGCTGCAGTCGGTGGAGCTCCTTCTGCAAAGTGGACACATTGGTCCGGAGTGCTGGCAAATGTCTAACTTCACCTTGCTCAACCTTTTCAATGCGTGCCTCAAGCCCTTGAAGGCGACCCTCAAGGGTAGTTACTGAAAATTGAATGGGGGTGAGGTCCTGTCGGATCAGAGTAGGAAGTTCTCTTAGGAGATTGTCTACCTTAGCATTGGTATGCTGAGCTAAGAGACCAAGCTGGGAGAGAACATGCAACGGAACGGCGGAGGGGGTGCAAGAACGGGCAGTAGGTTGTGAGGCAGTGGTGGATGGCTCTGCTGTAGAAGGCTGGGGCTCTGAGGGTGCTGCCTCTGTATGTGTAGGCATTGGGATTACTGAAGGAGAAGCTGCTGCCCTAGGCCCCGCATCACTGATACAGGTGATGTCAGTATCCTTATCAATCTTGGTTGCCTTGTCACGTGAAGGCATAAGAGGGACTTCAGCAGCTCGGCACAGTGCAGTGATGAGGTAGGGGAAAGGAAACGAGGTCTTTTTCTGCCAAGCTCGGACCCCTATTTCTTGAAAAATAATTTCGATCACATCGACATTGATCTCGGACATAACGCAAGCAATGAGAATGGCCTTCGCAATGCTTATATGGGTTTCGTTTCTGGTGGGAATCAGACGGGAGGCAACAAAAGCAAGCCAGAATCTTCCTTCTTGACTACCTCTTGCATGGAGGGATTTAATATTCCTTGATGCTCTACGCTTGGTTTGCTCCCTTCTTCGAGTTGGATTTTGTGTTCACAGCGGGAATTCCTCGGATGTGCGCTATTGTCCATCCAATCGCTTGTCGGTGCTCCCGCAAGACATATAGCAATGCATTAACATGCACATCATTCAACAAATAAGACACGATTATGGGTAAAGTATCATTAGAGCCAAGAAATTTATACCTCAAGTGCGATGGGAGTGATTTGCGGGCGGTCTCATTCGATTCTCTAGGTCGAGGGAAATCTTCTTTGGTGAATATGTATAGGACCCATGCCCTGCCTATGCATTAACTATCTCCGCATAACCCTCAATGGTTTCATCGTCAAAATTAACAAAAATTTCCGCCAATGCCTCGCGGAGGCCCTCTTCTTCCATTTTCATCACAGTACAATCTTCAACCTTATCAACAACATCAATCACCGAGATCCCCTCGTATGCGCTTGGCAATTTTAACCCCCTTCTTGCTTGGAATGTAACTTCTTCATTATTAACTTGGAATTTGATCATGTCTTTCTGAATCCATTAATGCTTTTCCAGTTGCGAGGAATGGTCTTCCTAAAATGATAGGAATCTCCTTATCCACCGCACAGTCCAAGGTGACATAGTCGGCCGGGAGAAGGAACTTCCCCACCTTCACTAGAACATCATCAACAATGCCCAAGGGTTTCTTTATGGTTCGATCGACTATTTGCAAACGCATGCTAGTTGGTCTTGGCAATCCCAATCCCGCTTGCTTGTAAATACCAAGAAGCATCAAATTTATACTAGCACCGTTGTCACAAAGTGCTCTAGAGAAATCTCTCAATCCAATGGTGCATGGGATAGTAAAAGCTCCTGGGTCTCCCTTCTTCTCCACGGTTGATGCAGCAATTATTGAACTAACCCTTGATTCAAATTTACCACCTCATTCTTTGTCATTCTCTTCTTTTTCATCAGCTCCTTCAAGTACTTGGCGAACCCCGGCATTTCTTGGAAAGCTTCCAAGAATGGAATGTTCACCGACAATTGCTTCAAGATGTCATAGAATTTTTCAAACTTCCCGCCATCCACTCTTTGTGCAAGCCTTTGAGGAAACGGAGGGCGGGGCCTAGGAATTGGTGGAGGAGCTTTTGGGGTCTGTTTCCCCTTTTCCACGGCCTTTCCTTTTCTTTCTCCTTGAACCTCATCATCTAGGGGTTTTTCCTCAAGTTCCACTACTACCGGCAACTCACACCGTGCTTCCTCTCCTTGATCACTGTTCTTGACATCGATCACTTTCTGACTTTCATCTTGAATCACCTTACCACTTCTCGTTGTGATGGCCATGCAA
>ML383501.1:34088-55038 GCA_005239525.1 Nicotiana knightiana | reverse complement strand
GGCCGCTTTTTGGGTTGGCCACCGTATCACTTTGAAGTGTGCCTTTTAGCTTGGGAGTTTTCTCTCTTGAAAGATCTCTCATTTGCAATTCAAGTGTTTGAATCAAAGTTGTGTGTGAACCCACCACCTCAGACATATTCCTCATTGTTGCATCGCTTTTCTCTTGATTTTGCAGAATTCGCTCTAGCATCACTTCCATTTTAGATTCACTTGATGACCCCTCCTTGTATTGTGAAGAGTTGGGATACTAACCCCGCGGTGGTACATAAGGGTTGGAGCTTCTATTGGTATAGTTGTTGTTGTTGTTCCAAGATCCTTGGCCACCTCGATCATTGCGCCAATTTTGTTGGCCTTGGCCTTGCGGGTTTGGCCTCCAATTGTTTTGTTGGCAGTAGCCACCTTGAGAGTTTTGAACATAATTTGTTTCTTCCCACTCTTGATTACCCATTGATTTCATGTGTTCCACCGTATGCACTTTCTTCATTAGATTTTCCTTGAGCATCTTTGTCAGTACATCAACATTAGTGGCAAGACCTGCAATCACTTGGTCTCTTTCTTGATTCTCCTTGACCATATTTGCAAGAGAAGGAGTGCCATAAGAAATTCCCCCACTCGTATCTTCCGAATGAAATGCTTGATTGTGCTTAGCCATCTTGTCTAAAATTTGAGTAATCATAGCAAATGACTTGTCCATGAAAGACCCATCCGCGACATTCTTTATAATTGACTAGGAGAGCGGGTCTAGACCCATGTAAAATTTCTCCATCAAAATTTTTTCCGGGAACCCATGGTTTTGTGATCTCACAAGATACAGCTTGAAACGATCCCACGCTTCATGAAAGTGCTCCCCTGGCATTTGCTTGAAGAAAAATATTTTGTCTCTAAGCTCAGATTTCTTGCAATCCGGGAACCACTTTAACAAAAAATATCGAACAAGCTCAGGCCACATAGTGATGGTGTGAGGGGGTAAATTTAGAAGCCACTTCCTTGCCTCTCCCGCTAAGGAGTACTTGAACACTCGCAACCTCAAAGCTTCATCCGACACATTGGTCTGTTTGTGCATGGCGCACACACCCAAGAAGTTCCTTAGGTGTTGCGTAGGATCATCATTAGTTGAGTTGTGAAATAATCCTTCTTCCTTAAGCATCAGTATCATTACATGGTCCACTTTAAATGTCGATGCACCAACTTCCAGTGGAAGGATGGCATTGGAGTCGTCCATGTATTCCTCAATATCGGCGAAAGGATTTTCCTCTTCTCCATACAGCTCGGCCATTGTGAACTGGGACACCAATTAAAAACAAGCAACTTGTGATGGAATAGAATAGTTATAAAGTGAAGTACACACTAACTAGTAATTTCAAAACCGTATCCCCGGCTACGACGCCAAAATTTTATACGCTCAAATTACACTTTAAAATAGTGTAAAGCGGTCGAAGTCAAATATAATAACCTAACAAGGTTGGGGTCGAATCCCACAGGGAATGGGTGTGAAAATAATACTTTGATAGTGTTATTCATAACTCAAATCATAATTCCATTCCATTAGTGAATAGGAATAGGGGGTTTGTTGTGTAATAATCTAGTAAATGTAGTGGCAATGAGAATTAATTAAAGTTGTAATTAATATGATTAAGTAGACCAAAGTTGTTTCCCCTTTTATGAAGTGTAATACAAATGGGTATTAATATGATATATTTCTAATGGGAAGTTCTTGATATACAATGATTTCTAAATGTCTACCCAATATTTTCCAATAATAGGGTAGAATATCCTCTTTATAATTTTCCCAAATATAAAAGAGTTGCAATAAAACCAAATCACTTATTGCCAAATAAAACCAACATATTCCTAAGTGATTCTATTAAATAAGGTTTAAAGACTTGAGTCATTGATATTTACTCTTACCAAGTCTAACCCACTTTTCCAAGCTAAGAAGAATTTATAGTATAACTTAATGTTTGCAACCACTAACAATAAATATGAAATGAAGAGTAAATAAATATCAACAACTCATTATGCATATATTCAATGGCAAATACCCAAATACATAACACCCATTTAGGGTCCACAACTTTAGTATTTAAGGCTAGCTACACGTTATAAATGACGAAAAGCTAGGAATAATAAGTGTCATGAATGATTACAAAACCAAGGATTTCTTGCTCTAATGCTTCCAAAAAGGAGGATAATATTTAATAGGGTAATGTCCCTCTAAAACTAGACAAGAATGACCCACAAAATCCTAATAAATCTATTTATAGTGGGCCAAAAATTGGGGCCAAAAATGGACAAAAGTACCCCTTCAAGTCAACTATGCGTTCGCGTTTCAAAACCCTAGTTTCCAGGTCGTCACCGCATTACTGATATGCGGTTCACATTGTTGCTTTGCGGTTCGCATTGTTGATTTGTGGTTCGCACTGTTGATATGCGACCGCGGATTGGCATCACATTCTTGAGGCAGCATCAGGCACACGGGATTCTGCGATTAACTCTGCGACTCACATATGAGTTATGCGGTCGCATAATCGACCGCATTCTTGCTCTTGAATTTGGCCGATCTTTCTGTTGAGGTCTGCGGTCCCTTGGTGCATTATGCGATTCGCATGTTAGTTCTGCGACATCCTCTCGTCAAATATGCGATAGCATAGTGTTAATTTCTTCCCTTTTATCTCCTTTGATCTCTTTTCCATGCTCTTGAGTGTTTAAGCGTCATGTACTGCAAAACATCATAATTCTATAAGTAAAAAAAACTAAATGCTCTTTAAACAAGCTATAACCTAAGCAATTTGGTATTAAATGTGCCGAAATTCTCCGACACATCACAAGTCTGCAGGGAACACGTCCGAAAAGTCATGGACGGCAAGAACCTAATCAATAGCAGGAGTCTCACCACTAACATCCCTCACCAAAGCCAGATACGATAACCACCCCTTATCAACCATACGCTGAGCCTTCAGGTAGGAAATCACCCTGCTAGGCACTTAATTAGAAACACCTCTCCACTTAACCCTCGGACATCCAGGCATAGCTAAGGTCACGGTCTTAGCGTGACAATCAAGAACAACATGAAACGGAGTTAACCAATCCATCCCCAATATCACATCAAAATCGACCATGCTGAGTAATAGTAGGTCCACTCGGGTCTCCAGAGCCCCAATAGATATCACACACGACCGATACATACAGTCCACAACAACAATATCGCCCACCGGAGTGGACACGTGAACAGATGTAACTAAAAAATGGGCAAAATATGAAGAAACGTAGGAATATATGGATCCAGGGTAAAATAAGGCCAAAGCATCTCGGCAACAGACTGAGACAATACTTGCGATCACCGCATTAGAGGCCATAGTATCTGGCCTAGCTGGAAAGGCATTCATACAGGCCTGACCTCCACCCGCTCAACCTCCTCCTCTAGGGCGTCCTCTAGCTGACTGACTACCACCCCTGGCTTCCTGGGTGGGTGGTGAAGTAACTAGAGCTGAAGTCGAAGGTTGGCTGCTCAGCTAAGATGGACCTCCAAGAAGATGAGGACACTGCCTCCTCATATGCCCGAACTCTCCACACTTATAACAGCTCCCTGGGGTTGGAGACTGGGACTGAAATGAACCCCTGGCACCAGAATGGCCACTAGGAGAACAATGCATAGTGGAACCCTGAGCTGATGGTGCTGAATAATGGCCTAGCTGAAATCCGCGGGGACCATGCCCTGAAGATGCACCACCATAGGCTGGACGGCCTGACCGAGGAGGCCTGAATGAACGGCCTCTACCATGCTGAAACTGCCCCCCTGGAAGGAGCACTACTAGAACCACCCGATCCACGAGGCTTCTTAGCCTCCCTCTCTACCGGCTCCTGGCGGCGAACCGACTCAATATCTCGAGTAATATCAACAACCTACTCTAATGTAGCATCTGATACTCTCTCCCGGGTCATGAAAAGGCGAAGCTGATAAGCAAGGCCATATGTAAACCACTTAATCCTCTCCCTGTCAGTAGGGACCAAATATGTAGCATGCCGATCCAACTCCGAAAACCACATCTCATAATGCGTCACTGATAACTCTCCCTGACGCAGCTGCTCAAAAAGCCTGCGCTGCTCCTCCCTATGTGACTGGGGTACATACTTCTCCAAAAAGATAGTGGAGAACTGTGCCAGGTGAGGGGTGCTAAACCAACAAGCCTACGCCTCTCAAAAGATTCCCACCAAGTGAAAGCAGCACGAGAAAACTGAAATGTAGCAAATGAGACCCCACTGGTCTCCAAAATCCCAGCAGTACGCAACATCCACTGGCACTTATCTAGAAAACCCCGGGCATCCTCGCCCTCAGCACCACTAAATATCAGAGGTTGTAGTCTACTAAACCTCTCCAGCCTACGATGCTCATCATCTAGCATAGACGAAACCACGAAGTCTTGAACTAGAGCAACCGGCTGGGCTGCAACCGCCCCCAGTGTCTAATGGCCCTAAGTAGCCTCCTCAAGCGTCCGAGAAATTGAATTCTGAATGCCTCCCCCGGCCCGAGAAGTAGCGGCAACAGCCTGAGCAAGGGTGATACTCATCATCAAGATCTGACCCAAGGTCTTATGAAGAACCGAAATAACAATAGGCACTGGCGGTGCCTGAGCCTGTCCCGCTAAAGCATTTACGACGGGACCCTGATCCCGAGTAGTAGGGGGATCAACTGATACTGCCCTGGCTGCCACACGGGCTTACCCCTATCTCTACCATGGCCTCGACCCTTCGCTGGTCAGCTGGATGCCGATCGCCCTGATCGGCGGTGCGAGTCCTCACCAAATGTGAGACAATGAAACAACAGAAGTTTATATTTCCAGAACCAATCAAATGGAACGACATAATTAAAGAAAAATGAGATTGTTCATAAGGGTTCTGTAGCCTCTCGAAGATTAGTACAGACGTCTCCGTATCGATCCGCAAGACTTTACTAAACCTGCTCGTGACCGTTGAGACATATATGAACCTAGGCCCTGATACCAACTTGTCACGACCCCAAATCCTAAGCCGGTCGTGATGGCTTCTATCATGGAACTAGGATAGCCTCCCATTTCCGATAATCAATATATCCCATAGTTTCCACAAAACAGTAGCAGATTTTAAATATATCAAAAAGAGATAAAACCAATACACACTTTTTCAAAACCTGGAATCAACAGTCATAAGCATCTAAGACTAAAAATACACTGTACAACAATGACTTGCTACAACAAAAGTCTGAGGTACAAAAGACGAAAAGAAACTATAATCTGAGGGAAGGAAAGGAGGTGAGCTGGGGACGTTGAGAAGCTACCTCAATCCTCGAACAACTCCAAGCTCGTCCGGAAATAAACTAGGGAGATGGTCCGGTACTTAGATCTACACAAAGTGGTGCAGGGAGTAACGTGAGTACGCAAACTTAGTAAGTAATCAATGTAACTAAAAACTTGAGTGTAGTGACGAGCATTTAAATCATGTAAATCCATATAATGAATAATAGGGGAAATTAATAAATCAAGTCAGAAATCTACAATTCTGAATGTTTCATGAAACTCCGATTTCCAATTAAAAATCTCGTAAGAAAACTTTTACCCAACATTTATTATCAGAGGCTAATTGTAAAGAAGAGTGAAAAAAACATTTTCATAAAATATAAGCCCCTCGGGCACAATATCACTCACAATAAGGTCTCTCAGGCAAGCCTCTCAGTCACTCGTGACTCCACTATCAGTATCTCATGCTCTCACTTAACACTCGTACTAAGTAAATACCATGAACACACACAACTCCTGCGGCGGGCAGCCCGCTCCACTACATTTATATATGTATATATATATATACTGCTGCAGCGTGCAACCCGATCGATATTATAGCCGACTGCGCTCACTAGGGGTGTACAGACTCACGGATGGGCTCCTTCACCCCAAGCGTTATATCTGATGCAGCGTGCAACCCGATCCAATATGTATATTGTTGTGACATGCAGCCCGATCCATATATAAAATATATTGATGCAGCGTGTAGCCCGATCCGTATATATATAATCTATATTATCGCGGTGGGCAGCCCGACTCACATATAATATGTAACATATATATTGCTACGACGTGTAGCCCGTCGCATAATTATCCTCAGATACTCAGCTCTCGGCCTGACTCAGTCACCCTCACAAGCCACTTGGGCAATTTGTCTCGACTTACAGGACTCAACCCAAAATACTTTTCTGAATTTTCAAAGCAGCGCGATAACAGTAAAAACAACAACAATTAGGAAACAATTACTGAGTTCACAGTTTACTAATAGGATAGTGGTAAAATAGTTTAAAAGTACCCCCTGAGGGTCTAAACAGGTCGGCATAAGGCCCCAAGCATGTCTCACAGCCCATAACAAGTATAGACTTCTAAAAGACAGGATATCGCAAGGTTTCAAATCGAATACGCGGCTTAATAGTCGCTACGGGGAAGACCAAGTCAGAATCCCTATCGGTGCATGGCCCCAGGCTCATCACCTAGCGTGTGCGCGACCTCATTTATCAACACAATATCAATAACAGGGCATCATACCCTCATGTTTATAGTTACAATCGTTACTTACGTCAAAACCGCCCAAAAGCTACTCCACGATGCGCTTGCCCCTCCAATTCGCTCCCAAGTGCTCTGAATCTAACCAAAACCGAAATTGCATCATCAATATACGATAACAGAACAAAACCAAATCGAAAGATACAAATTTTCACACAATTCTCGAAATTCGGCCAAACCCGAGCCCCGATCCCATGTCTCGGAATTCGATAAATTTTACTTCACTAGAATCCTCATCCTCCCACAATTCTATGCATACCAAGAACACTAAAATTTGACCACAATTTCCCACTCAAATCGTCATAAGAAAATTCCAAATTCCATGAATCTTCTTCCCCAAATTTGGGTTTAATTTCAAAAGTTTTCCGGTTTAATTACTTAGACAATGATATGGAATGAGTTATGAAGTTGGAAACCTTACCTCCAAGATATACCCTTTGGTTTCTTCTTCAAACCATCTCAATTAGCTCTCAACCCGCTTGACAATGGAGGAAATGATGAGAAATTTCGCAACAATGGGCTTTAAAACATTCTGCCCAGCACTAAAAATCCCTTCACTACGATCGCGACTCTAGCCACTCGATTGTATACCAACACACGCGACCGCATATAACAACTCTCCACACCACACACACGCCTAAGAACCTATATGTGATCGCACCAGCACCCACGCGATCCCACTACTTTACCTGACCAACCTATGCAATCACAATCCTAACCACGCGATCGCATAGAACAAAATGCCTGCCCCACTCTTTTACTCTACGTGATCGTAGTGTAGAAATCAGTGCTGCTAAAACACGAGAAAGCAGCAGACTTCTTAAGGGCAAAAGTGCCCGTTTGGGCATCCGAAATACACCCGAGGCCCTCGAGACCTCAACAAATCCTACCCATACACCCCATAACATCATTAAAACTTAGTCGAGCCTTTGAAACACTCAAAACAACACAAAAACACCGAAATTACATCAAATTCAATCGTAAGAACTTTGAAACTTCTAAATTTCGCCAATGACGCTGAAAGCAATCAAAACACATCTGGTTGACCTGAAAATTTGCACACATATCCAAAATGACATTACGAACCTGTTCCAACTTCCACAATTCCATTCCGACCCGGATAGCCTATTTTCCACTGCCGACCAGAAATTGCCAAAAAGCAACTTTTGCGAATTCAAGCCTAATTCTACACCGGACCTCAAAACTACATTCTGAATAGACTCCTAAGTCCAAAAGCACCTAAAAAAGATATCTGGTCCATAAAATATGCATTCCGAGGTTGTGTACCAATAATTCAACTTCCAGTTGACTTTTCCAACTATTGAACCAAGTTAAGAGACTAAGTGTCTCATTTCTATCCAAAAATTTCTCTGAACCCGATCCAACCAATCTATCACAACATAATGAATTGGAACCACATATAATGAAACATAAACGGGGGAAGTGGGTTATTACTTTCGGAATGACCGGTCAAGTCGTTACACTGGAAACTTGGAAGGGATAAATATTAACTTAGTGTGGCTGATGTCCCAAGTAAGGAGAGAATATTAGGCAACCCGAAGAGACAGTGGATTGAGCAAAGGGGAGCTAAAAGCAAAAGAATATCGTATTGATGTTTTCAGAATAAGATGATAGACAAAAATATTATAAGGGAGATAAGAGGAGAGATAATGAAGCATTATGAGTAAGATGTGATACATGGATGACAATGGTAGATAAAAAATAGTAGTATTACAGAGTCTATAGTCAAGTGAAGGAAAAGATGAGAGGTGACATGCCTTGAGACAATAAAAGAGTATAGGTCATAAAGTCATATCCTCATTTTGAGAACTAATTTCGTGATCTAATGTGATTAACAGAAGAATGGAAGACAAAATAATAACCTTTAAATCTCATTCAGGAAGACATCTCCCTAAATCAAGCAATGTGAGCAAAGCTACGATTAAGGAACTGTATGTTCCAGTTACACTAAGTGTCGCCCTCGCAGTATGGAATTTTTTTATCCTTGGTAAAGAAGGAGTACCGCAAGGCGAGTAAGGGTCATCGTTGATGTGAAAAGACGCCAAAAATGAAGAGGTAAAACATCGCAAGGTACATCATCGTAACACTAAATTAAGTCAGAGTTAAGTGGTTCTAGTAAATATGGAAGAATAAAGGAAGAATACGATAAATATGTGAAAGGAATGATATTGCACTTATCCGAATCCTACAGATATGTTACGATTCCAAAACATTATGCAAGCACGACACCAAGGAAAGGAAGTAAATGTTCCTGCCCGAGATGTTATTGATAGATAAGGAGACAATGCGAGAGGTAAGTTAAGACAAAGGAAATAAACGAAGAAATATTACGTTGAATATTGATATGAGAATGGGCCAACGAGTAGTTAGTAGTTTATTCATGAAGATCCTAGTTATGGCTAGACAATAGAATACAGACAAATCAACAGATCAAGATAAACATAGTAAAACCCAATATACTGAATTCAGCCCCGCAGTTATGAAATTGTAATAACTAAGATATATTCAGATAGGAGTTGGGTAGTCAAAGATACCAAATATGTGTTATGGAAATAAACGAGAATTCCACTGGGAAGACAGTCAAAATATCAGTTCAAAAACGACCCTACAAGCACAAGGGCGTTGAGGTAAGAAACTACAGATAATTATAGGCGAGGAAGGACATTGAAAATTCCATTGAGTATGCGATGTAATAAGCTCGCAACTTGACAAGAGTCAGAGGGTCCTCCCTGAGTACTACAAGAGGAAATGTTCTTGTAACAATAGTCTCACAAAAACATTGCACGCACTCCATAAGTAAGTGGCACCTATCGTGGCTAATGAACAGGAAAAAAAAATCAAAAGGTGAGATTCAAGATCATATGGGTTGTAGGAATTTCAATGTGTGTGGGCACTAAGATAAGCCAAGTATTCATGCAACAAGTGGCAGAACGACCAGGAAAAGTGATTGCTTACATTTAGAGAAATATGAGAAGGAACAAAAGGACTTATTTGATCAATAATCCAGAGTTAGTTACATTATGAACACATTTAAGATTTAGGAGTATTATCCATGCAGCATATATGTTTTCAATCATACAGCCGTAGAAGACTCCTGTGTAAGTTTAAAGAAAGAATTGAGTCCAGGTCATAGACAAAGGATTGAATTGTTAGAGTATTGTCTCATGGATATTCCGCTAAAGTAATAGCTAAATACCAAAAGTCGCGGATCGGATGATAGATAAAGCATACATGAAGGATAACCAGAAAGAAGAAGAAGGTAAAGAGTTATATCAACCAAGTAAATCGGGAGACCAATTATTGGACCCAAAAAATTATAGAAATCGTGATTGAGAACATTGAAAGATCACCCTTAATATTAGAGGTACAAGAGAGATAGTACAGTAGCCATATTATATAAAGAATCTACGATAAAGAAAATTAGAAAAATACCAGCCTCATGAGAAGTCAGTATGAAGCTCCCACTGAATTATGTGTGCACCAGATGTGCAAGTTTTATAATAGAGTTGTGGATGTGAATTATACCTATGTGGAAGGGAGGTCATGAAAGAGATAGAAGATGTGATGCAAGATTTTAAGGTATGTAAGGTAAAGCTGAACAACATACGAGATACACAAATGCAGAAGGTTGTGAATAGTCCATACTTTATATTTAAGGCCAGAAGCGCTGAGACTCAGTATCTAGGAATGATAGCGTCTTCAAAGGCATATCATCCAGCCTATGGTTTGTAGGTATCAAGAGGCATAGTCAAGATAGTAAAGAAGAGTTAGAGTTAATATGATCTCTCTCTTGATGTTCTAGAATAACACAAGGAAATCTATGGGGCAAGCAAGTTGAAGGAAAGTTATGATTAGTATAAATAGATATGTGTTTACCTAGAAAATGGTAGTTACAATTATATTTGATTATGTGGTTCTAAAAATACGTGATCTATTTTAATAGAGGTTGACTAGGCAGTAGATACTTGATGTGAAGTGAGGAAACGAAATAATAGCAAAAGGAAACAGAATTATGCAAACCGAGCAGCAGAGAGACTAGTCTCGAGGGTGGTCGATAAAGGCCCCGAGGTGGAGCTTTAGAAGCTTGACAAAGGGCCATCCATATCGGTATAACAGTGCCACAGGCCTTATGAATGACCAATTTATGAGCAATAACAAGTAATAAATGAAGAATAACTAAAGAACACAATAAATTAATGAAGCAATTATAGAGAATGTTTTTAGGTAAAGAGTAGAGGATGTTCTTGTTCTTGTATATTGAGTATCATGTGTGCTACAAAGTGACAAGGGTCCCCTTTATATATGAGGGGGAATCAGAACATATTACATGTCTAATTTCATGCAAAGAGATATGGCTAGTACAACCATTTAATGCACGGTACCGTAACGACCCGGGCTGTCGTTTCAAGAATTTAGCCTCGTTTCCCACGTATCAGCTTCATTTACGTGTGTTGGGTCGGTTGGTTTGGGTTCAGAATGGTCATGATGAGAACTTAGGCAATTATTCTCTCAAGGTAGCCTAATAGTTGAGAAAGTCAATTGAGAATTGATTGGTAAACGACCTCAGAATGAAGATTTTATGGCTCGGATAGCTTCGTTAGGTGATTTGGGACTTAGGGGTGTGTTCATAATATTTTTGTGATGTCCGGTGTAGAATTAGGCTTGAATTGGCGAAAGTTAGTTTTTGGCGATTTCCGGTCGGTAGTGGAAAATAGGCTATCAGGGTCGCAATGGAATTCCGGAAGCTGAAACGGAGGAAACGAAGCTAAATTCTCAGAACGACTGGACGGGTCATTACATCCTCAAAGTGCATAGCCATAACCACGCGGAAAACTGGACGATATCATGCCACCCGAAATAGAAGGTATATAACCAACACGCCTCAATCCCGCAACACCCAAATTACTTACCTTACTCAAATCTAGCTACAGATCCCAATTTGAACCGCACCATATATGCATATAACCAATAATCACCACTCCTCGCAACACCGAAGGGTAACTCATAGATAACTCTAGAACATCAATAAACTCAATGACAATCGCATGGTTAGTGTCATGTTATCAAGGTGGTTGTGATGGATGAGAGGAGGTCATTGGACCTTGAATGAATATCTTCAGAATTTTCTACAGCATAGTCGGAAGGATAAATATCGGTAGTGTGCTTCGAAATCTACTATAATTCATTTTTGGGAAGGGGGAGTTAGATGTCTGACTGATCAGACGAATGGTTGTAAGTTCTACGCGCTTCATTCATCATCGACAGTATATGGAAGTGTTAGAGCGAGACATTTCTTGATAAGAGGTTATGTACCGGTACTCGGTTGTTCTGAGAAGTTATTGTGACTAAGAGTTATTGCTATGATTGTTTGAGTCACATGGTGTATTATGTGATTTCATTTGGGGTACGTATAGAGCTTGATTCAGCATGTTCAAACTTGTTCAGTTCATAGTTATGGAAATTTTGATCTTGTATATCATTTCAGAAGTGGGAATTTGGTTCTAAGGTTTATGGGCCAGGATTTGGATTTCGAATTTTCAACGGTATTGTGCTATTGGACCTATATGAGATAGGGTGATGTGGGATTACCCCCGGGTATGTGCATGGTACGATGCGTAACAGTTTGATAGTGTTAGAGAACAACTCTTGGCATGTTCGAGGACGAACGTATGTTTAAGTGGGGGAGGATGTAACGGCCCGACCGGTTTTCTGAGAATTTAGCCTTGTTTCCCCCGTTTCAGCTTCATTTACGTGTGTTGGGTCGGTTGGTTTGGGTTCAGAGTGGTCTTGATGAGAATTTAGGCAATTATTCTCTCAAGGTAGCCTAATAGTTGAGAAAGTCAACTGAGAATGGATTGGTAAACGACATCGGAATGCGGATTTTATGGCGGGGATAGCTTCATTAGGTGATTTGGGACTTAGGAGTGTGTTCAAACTATTTTTGTGATGTCCGGTGTAGAAATAGGCTTGAATTGGAGAAAGTTAGTTTTTGGCAATTTCTGGTCGGCAGTGGAAAATAGGCTATCAAGGTCGGAATGGAATTCTGGAAGCTGAAACGGGGGAAACAGGGCTAAATTCTCGGAACGACCGGACGGGTTGTTACATCCTCAAAGTGCATAGCCATAACCACGGGGAAAACCGGACGATACCATGCCACCCGAAATAGAAGGTATATAACCAACACGCCTCAATCCCGCAATAGCCAAATTACTTACCTTACTCAAATCTAGCTACACAGTCCAATTAGAACCGCACCATATATGCATATAACCAATAATCACCACTCCTCGCAACATCGAAGGGTAACTCATAGATAACTCTAGAACATGAATAAACTCAATGACAATCGAGTGGTTAATGTCATGTTATCAGGTGGTTGTGATGGATGAGAGGAGGTCATTGGACCTAGAATACATATTTTCAGAATTTTCTAGAGCATAGTTGGAAGGATAAACATCGGGAGTCGGCTTCGAAATCTACTATAATTCCTTTTTGGGAAGGGGGAGTTAGATGTCTAACTGATCGAACAAACGGTTGTCAGTTCTACGTGCTTCTTTTATCATCGGCAGTATATGGAAGTGTTAAAGCGAGGCATTTCTTGATAAGAGGTTATGTACCGGTACTGGGCTGTTCTGAGCAGTTATTGTGACTAAGAGTTATCGCTATGAGTGTTTGAGTCACATGGTGTATTATGTGATTTCATTTTGGGTACGTATAGAGCTTGATTCAGCATGTTCACACTTGTTCAGTTCATAGTTATGGAAATTTTGATCTTGTATATTATTTCAGAAGTGGGAATTTGGTTCTAAGGTTTATGGGCCATGATTTGGATTTCGAAATTTTAATGTTATTGTGCTATTGGACCTACATGAGATAGGGTGACGTGGGATCACCCTCGGGTATGTGCATGGTGAGATGCGTAACAGTTTGACAGTGTTAGAAAACAACTCTTGGTAGGTTCGAGGACGAACGTATGTTTAAGTGGGGGAGGTTATAACGACCTTACCAGTTGTTCTGAGAATTTAGCCATGTTTCCATCGTTTCATCTTCATTTATGTGTGTTGGGTCAGTTGGTTCGGGTTCAGAGTGGTCATGATGAGAATTTAGGAAATTAGTCTCTTAAGGTAGCCTAATAGTTTAGAAAGTCAACTGAGAATTGACTTATTGGTAAACGACCTCGGAATGCAGATTTTATTGCTCGGATAGATTCTTTAGGTGATTTGGGACTTAGGAGTGTGTTCAAAATATTTTTGTGATGTCCGATGTAGAATTAGGCTTGAATCGGCGAAAGTTAGTTTTTGGCGATTTCCGGTCGGCAGTGGAAAATAGGCTATCAGGGTCGGAATGGAATTTTAGAAGTTGGAACATGTCAGTAATGTCATTTTGAGTATGTATACAAAATTTCCTTTCAATCGGAGGTGTTTTGGTTAGTTTCGGCGTAGTCGGCAAAATTAGGAAGTTTCAAAGTTCTTAGGCTTGAATTTGATGTGATTTTGGTGTTTTCATGTTGTTTTTTGTGTCTCGAAGGCTCGACTAAGTTTGAATAATGCTATGGGGTGTGTTGGTATGTTTGGTTGGGGCCCCGAGGGGCTCGAGATTGATTTCGGATGGTTAGCGGGGTTTTGATCTTGGAAAATATGCAGACATAGCTGCTGGTGAGATTTCTGGTGTTGGCCGCACCTGCAGATGGGTAGCCGCAGGTGCGAAAATGGCTAGGCATAGGAATTTCCGCAGGTCCGAAGTTTTGTCCGCACCTACGAAGCCGCAAGTGCGGAGGATTGGCCGCAGGTGCGGAATTGGTCTATTAAGTGGGATTCAGAAGGTGCGCGCATGGGACCGCAGGTGCGACCAAGTGTCCACAGGTGCGGAAATGCTGGCAGAAACAATGTATAAGAGCCATCCGTGAAATTCATTTCATTTCACCATTTTGTGCATGCGAGATGAGCTCCTTTGAAGGCAGATTGGAGAGGGGATTCGTGATTCTTAAGGAAAGGTAAGTTCTCGAGTAACTAACATAATTTCTATGCTATTTACAATCGGATTTGGCTTGTATTTGAAGAATTAGTGTAAGAAATGTTTGGAAAATGGGAGGAAGGAGTTGGGAACTTCTTTTGGCAATTTTAGTGGGCAATTGTGGTCTGATTTTAGTGTTCTTGGTATGCATAGAATCGTGGGAGGACGAGGATTATAATGATGCAAATTTTATCGAGTTATGAGACGTGGGCCCAGGGCTCGAGTTTGGCCGAATTTCGAGATTCTTGTATAATTTGATAATTTTCGATTGGGTTGTGTTCCTTGAGTATATATTAATGATGTTGAACTGGATTTGGCTATATTCGGAGAAATTTGGAGCCAATTTGAGGGGCATGAGCATAGCGGACCAGTGTTGTGGCCTGGTAAAGGTAAGTAATGGTTATAAATCTTGTCCTGAGGATATGGAACCCCGGACTACATATTTTCTCACTTATTTTAGAAAGGCGCACATGTCGGATGACGAGTATGTGGCGTGTACTGATTTTTGGATTGGACTAGATCCTCTCCGCAACAATTAATGAGTTGCATATTTACTTTAAACCTTATGTTAAATCATATTCTAAAGATTGTTGAAATATTTGGGCTATAAGCCATGTTTGGGACCTCGTGTCGATATGTTTAGATCCCTTGTGGTGTTTTCACTGATGTTTTTCCTCACTACATAGTGATGATTTCACTCAGCTGCATTGTGCATACTGTTATCGAAACTCAGCATGCACTTGGGCTGAAGGAGCCCCTCTGGAGTCTGTACACACCCTTAGTGAGCGCACCGAATGCCGAGTGACGAGTGACTGGGAGGCTGAGTGACGAGTGATTGGGAGGCATGAGTGATTGTGAGGTGATGAGTGACTGTGAGGCATGTCCGAGGGGATGATTATGATACATGTTTTGCCTGAGGTGCTACTGATGATTTTACTACATTCATTTTCATACTAAATCTTTCGGTTTGAAGTTGCTAAAATTATGCATTCTTTAAAGGACTTTTTTGAAGTTGATTTTAAGGCATGATGATTTCACATATCTATGTTATACTGTTGGAAAGAAAGGTTGTGCATCTTATGATTTGATGACATTGATTTTATGTATTTCTTGTTGCTCAGACCTGATTTATTTTCATTACAGGAGTGCTGACCACATAGCAGGAATGCGACACATTTCTGCTTCGGGACTGTTAAAATTCAAATATACCTGACCCCTAGTTCATTAAAACACTTACCCCCTTTCATTTTAAGCCTATTTTCTGATAAATTAGAGAAGAGAGCGGGTTATAGAGAGAGAAAGCTCCAACTTCATCAAATGTGTTCCTCCATCACTACTCAGGCCTCGAATTGATCAAGTAGGACACCATTTTCTTCACTACAAGAGGTAAGCTTCTACCCCATTATCCTAAATTTCCATATCTTGTTAAAATAAAACATGGTTCAGTGAGTTCATGAAGATGGGGGTAGGAGTCTTGCATGCATGTAACCAACTAGTCATAATCTAGTAAAAGGAAATGTGTTAGAGTAATCTTTCACTAAAAAGAGGACATTTAATCTAAAGGAACACATAGTGTTTGATAGAATGGTCAAGTGAGTTCAAGACATGATCATTATTCCTAATTCTAAATTCAATGATGCCACGTTTTGAACTAGATTAAAGGTTCTGGAAGGTCCGGTGAATTGTATGTATGGCTAACTTTATTCTTGTAGAGTCACCCTGTTAGTTTGCGAGCACACGGTATGAAATTCTTGCTTGAGCACATGTGAATTGATTGTCCTGCTATGTCGAGGTGTAAGATTTCATTCTCTGATTTTCTTAGTCAATTACCATGCTAATTGCGATTGTGAATTGTGATTCTTTGTGCTTATCATACCATGTGTAAGGTTCGTTAAATGTTCACATATGTGAATATGGCAGTATGTGCTACTAAATGAAAGAATGTTAACGTACTCTAATTTAGGAAGGTATCTAATCGCTAAGGGCCGAGTGTGGCAAATGATGAAAAGAAACTATTGATTGATTTAATTAAGTTAAATAATTATGGCAACGCCATATGTGAACTACTGTCTGTTAAGGATTGTTGTGCCTTGAGTTCATATATTTGTTGGTTGATATGAACTTATGTCCTTGATGATGAAGATCCCTGTGATAAAATCTTTGCTTATTGTTCCTATGAAATGTGAACATACGGTGGAATCGGGTTGTGCGCCGCAACATGAAGTAATAAGGATGGAGAGATAATAAGGGTGAAATGTGATTGTATGGTGGGATCGGATTGCGCGCCGCAACACAAAGTAATAAGGGTGGAGAGGTAATACGGGTTAAATGTGAATGTACGGTGGGATCGGGTTGCGTGCTGCAAAACGAAGTAATAAGGGTGGAGAGGTAATAAATGTGAAATGTGAATGTACGGTGGGATTGGGTTGCGCGCCGGAATAGATGAATAATTGAAATGAGTAACTGTGGAATCATCATTTGCATGTTTCTGTATATTTGTGTGGTACTTGTGTGGTTAACGTGACTATCTTCCAATTGTGTATTGTTTGATTCTACTTGGAATAAACTTTGTTCATACATACTAGTAGTATTCAACGGTATTAACGTCCCTTTTGTCGGGTGCGCTACATTTTTTATATGGATGTAGGTGGTTCCACAGCAGGTAGCTCAGACCGCCGATAGTGGTGTTTCCCTCTCATACCTTCAGCAGATCCGGTGAGCCCCACTTCCTCTCGGAGCCGTGTTTAGTCTATATCATTCTCTTTTGCTTATGTTGTAAAAAGTATAGTCGGGGCCTTGTTGCCGGCAAGTATGTATACTGTTTTCCGTACCTTTAGAGGCTCCGTAGACACTGTGTGGGTTGTATACTTTGGGATTATCAAATGATGAAGTTTTAAAAGAAGAAAGTGGAGTTATGTTGTAAATTCATACTTTGAATCCATTTGCTATTCCACTCATAAATTTTTATGTTATAAACACGGGATGATGCGTTAGGTAGGAAAGGCAATCCAGACCCGCTTGATCGGGATCATCCGGTTAGGCGCCGGTCTCTCCCTCGGTTTTTGGGCATGACAAACTTTGTATCCGAGCCTAAGATTTTAAAAGTGTCCTGGGATGTCTCGGAGCCGTGTCTAGTAGAACCCTTCTTATCGGTGTGTTGTCAACCACATCTATAATTAGGGGGCTGCATGGACATTTAGGAAAATACCCTTTCATTGTTACTCTGTATCGTGCGATGAAGTGGAAGGTGATAACATCTTTATCTAACTCATGCATTGTCCCAATTTTCAGTAAATGGCACCCAAGAAGAGAGCTCGACTCGGCCCATAGGACAATGCCACCCCAGGAGTGGCCACAAATTCTCCAGCTGGTGGTGCAGGTGTGAATGATTCCCCAGCCACAAACCAGCCTGACTCCTCCACTCCAGGCAAGACTATTCTTGTTCCTACTCCAGCGGACTGTGCTGAAATCCCTCCCACTGATGTTCCTGATCCTTCCTCAGTCCCAGCTTCCGGTCCCGATATTTCTGATGGGGACCTCAAGGGAGCTATTTAGATGTTGACCCAGTTAGTGGCCTCCCAGGCCCAAAGATCAAGTGTTGCCCCTGCGTCCTCTAGTGAGGAAGGGGATTCTTTAAGTTCCAAAGTCAACCAGTGTTTACGGTTAGCCCCTCTAGAGTTCCCATGCACCGACCCAGAGGCAGATCCTCAAGATTTTATAGATGAAATGTACAAGACTCTCCGGGTTATGAAGACTATAGAGACAGAAGGGGTTGAGTTGGCTTCCTATCGGTTAAAGGGAGCAGCGTATTCGTGGGTTGTGATGTGGGAGGTTTCCCGTGGGTAGGGGAGCTCTCCGGCGAAGTGGGATGAGTTTGTTGATGCCTTCATGGATCATTTCTTGCCTGCCGAGACTATGGAAACCCGTGCTACGGAGCTTGAGGTCCTTAAGAAGGGCAACAGGAGCGTGTGGGAGTACCACATAGAGTTCGTGCGCCTGTCCAAATATGCCATCCACATGTTGCCGACTATGGAGGACAAAGTTCGACGGTTTGTTCAGGGCCTTGGTCCCTTGGTTGTTAATGAAGCTGCTACAGCTGCCTTGCATTCAGATATGAATTATGGGAAGATCGTGGGATTTGCCTAGGCCGAAGAAGCTGGGAAGTTGCAGATAAGGATGGAGAGAGAGAGTGGTAGTAGGGCCCGGTCAGCGGGCAACCCTGGGAGTTCAGTTGCAGGTGGGAGGTCAGCCCTTGGGAGAGGGTCATCAGGGCCATCCCAGTCCTATGCTCAGTCCTCGGCCATTGCCCCGTCATCAGGGCACATTTATAAGCAGGGGGTCGCTTTCGAACAGGTTTAAATAGCAGAAAGTTCCATCAGTCAGGTCGTTCAGGTGCGAGGTTCCAGCAGCAGCGCAGGGCCCCGTGCCCTAAGTGTGGGGGGTCTCATTCTGAGCCTTGTTACTTGGATATACCGGTGTGCTATAGACATGGAGAGAGAGGCCATATCCAGCGAGACTGCCGCATACCCAGTTAGGGCACGGGTAGGGGTACTGCCCAGCCATCCAGCTCTTTAACCGCTACATCTTCGGCACTCCCTCCAGCTCCAGCAGGACGTGGTACAGCTAGGGGTGGAGCACGGGGTCGAGGGGGACCCAGTCGGTTCTATGCTTTGAGTGATCGCCAGAGTGCGGAGGCTTCCCCAGCTTTTATCATAGGTATTTTGACTATCCAGTTACATGATGTTTATGCTCTTATTGATCCCGGGTCTTCTTTGTCATATGTTACACCATTTATTGCTTCAAGTTTTGGGATAGAACCCGAACAACTTCACAAGTCGCTCTCTGTGTCGACTCCGTTGGTGAATCTATTACGGCCGTGTGAGTCTATAGGAATTGTGTTGTCACTGTGCATGGTCGGGATACCACGGCCGATCTGATTGAGTTATAAATGGTAGATTTTGATGTAATTATGGGGATGGATTGGCTCTATTCGTTCTTTGCTAAAATCGACTGCCGAACCAGAATTATGAGGCTCGAGTTTCCTAATGAATCAGTTATCGAGTGGGAGGGGAATAATATTGTGCCAATAGGTAGATTTATTTCCTACTTTAAAGCCTCAAAGATGATCAGAAAAGGGTGCATCTACTATTTGGTCCGGGTTGCGGACACCCGTTTAGAGGTGCCTGCTCCCGAATCTGTGCCTGTTGTGAATGAATTTCTTGAAGTATTTCTGGACGAGCTTCCTTGGATTCCACCAGATAGAGAGATCGATTTCGGGATTGATGTGTTGCCAGATACGCAGCCAATATCTATTCCACCTTACCGAATGGCTCCAGCAGAATTAAGAGTGTTAAAGAACAATTGAAAGATCTATTAGAAAAAGGTTTCATTCAGCCAAGTGTGTCGCCTTGGGGTGCACCGGTTCTTTTTGTCAGAAAGAAAGACGGACAGGCAGAGCGGACCATTCGGACACTTAAAGATATATTACGAGCTTGTGTATTATATTTCAAGGGTAGCTGGGATGATCACTTGCCCCTTATATAATTTTCTTATAATAACAGTTTCCATGCTAGTATTCAGATGGCCCCATTACAGGCATTGTACGGAAGGAAGTGTAGGTCTCCGATTGGATGGTTCGAGGATGGCGAGGCGGAACTGCTATGACCATATCTTGTGCACCAAGCTATGGAAAAATTTAAAGTCATTCAGGAAAGGATGAAGACTGCTCAGAGTCGTCAGAAATCCTATGTGGACGTTCGTCAAAGGGATTTGGAGTTTCAAGTAGATGATTGGGTATTCTTGAAGGTGTCTCCCATGATCGGAGTAATGCAGTTTGGGAAGAAAGGGAAATTGAGCCCTAGGTATGTCTAGCCATATCAGATCGCTCAAAGGATAGGACAGGTGGCTTATAGGCTAGATTTGCCCCCTGAGATGTCATTAGTGCACCCGGTTTTTCATGTGTCCATGTTGAAGAAGGTGATTGGGGATCCATCCGCCATTGTTCCGGTTGAGACGGTTGAAATTAATGAAGGATTGTCATATGAAGAGGTTCCAGTTGCTATTCTTGATAGGTAAGTTCGTAGATTGAGGAACAAAGAGATTGTTTATGTTAAAGTGTTATGGCGAAGTCAACAAGTCGAGAAGCCAAGTGGGAAGCAAAAAATGAAGTGAAAGATAAATATCCCCATTTGTCTGAATCCGATAATGGTTTGAAAATTGTCATTCCTAAGCAATTATATATTGTGTCAAATTTTTTCACCCCATTCCCCCCCCCCCCCTAGCTGTCTCTTTTAACAATCTAAATTGTTAAAAAAAAAAGGGGTTCGTGCCCCCGC
>ML383501.1:6102-34005 GCA_005239525.1 Nicotiana knightiana | reverse complement strand
CCCCCCCCCCCCTAGTTGCCCTACTATTGTAACTTCTCAAGTTGTGCCATATTTGTGTGTGTTGTAATTATTTGGGTAATGTGAGACTCCTTGAAGTAAGGTAAATTAAGTGCAATTCATTTGATAGTTAAATGATATGCAACTTTGTGGAATTAACCGAACTATGTGAGGCTTGTGGAAGTAATTGAACTATCTGTAGCTTGTTGGAATGACCAGATTATGTGCAAGTTGATAGAGTAACTAAAAATATGTGGAATTGGTTAAAATGTGTTTCGGGGGCTCTCTAACAGGTAGATAGGCCTAATTACAAAGGAAACTCTCATGAAATTTTCAGGAAATATCGGAGTTAGTAAAAAAATTTTTAGGGTTGGCTTGTTTTGTGTTCTCTTAGCTATGTGATTCCCTGATCCTCATTCGAGGATCAATGATTTTAAGTGGGGGAGAATGTAAAGACCTATAAAATTTTGAGTCTAAAAATAATGCCCAAATAGGTCCCTGTGTTGTTATAACTGTAGAAATTCTTAAAACGGACACTTTTTGAGTAAAAAGTACCCTGGGACACGAAGGATAAAATTTTCCAGATTTGTGCAGGTCCGCAGTCCACTATGCGATGGTAGATCAGGTATGCGGACAACATAGTGGTTGCATACTTGGACAGTTTGCTGTCCATTTTGAGGACAACTATGCGGCCTAGAATACGATCGCATTTCACGAATGTGGGTCGAATAGTTGTCGCATTCTTGCACCTTGACTTTTGCGGAGGGATTTGTGTGACGCACTATGCGATCGCATAATAGATATGTGGACCGCCCAGTGGTCGCATACCTGGGCAGTGTGCTTTTCTTTTTGGCCCATTTGAGGGCCATTTATGCGATAGGAATCCGGACAGTATAGCAGGAATGCGACCCCCAGTTCATTAAAACACTTACCCCCTTTCATTTTATGCTTATTTTCTGATAAATTAGAGATAGGGGAGAGTGGGTTCTAGAGAGAGAGAGAGTTCCAACATCATCAAATTCGTTCCTCCGTCACTACTCAAGCCTGGAATTGATCAAGTAGGACACCATTTTATTCACTACAAGAGGTAAGCTTCTACCCCATCAACCTAAATTTCAAGATTTTGTTAAAATAAAACATGGTTAGGTGAGTTCATGAAAATGAGGGTAGGAGTCTTGCATGCATGTAACCAAAAAGAGGCCATTTAATCCAAAGGAACACCTAGTGTTTGATAGAATGCTCAAGTGAGTTCAAGACATGATCATTATTCCTAATTCTAAGTTCAATTATGCCACATTGTGAACTAGATTGATGGTGCTAGAAGGTTCGGTGAATTGTGGTAGAAAATTGTAGAGACGCCTTGTTGGTGTCCGGACACACGGTATGAAATTCTTGCTTGAGAATATGTGAATTGATTGTCCTGCTGTATCGAGCTGTAAGATTTCATTCTCTGATTTTCTTAGTCGATTACCATGCTAATTACGATTGTGAAAGGTAATTCTTCGTGCTTATCCTACCATGTATAAGGTTCGTTAAATGTTCGAATATGTCAATATTGTAGCATGTGCTACTAAATGAAAGAATGTTAACGTACTCTAATGTGGGAAGGTATCTAATTGCTAAGGGCCGAGTGTGGAAAATGATGAAAAGAAACTGTGGATAGATCTATTTGAGTTAAATAATGATGCCAACGCCATATGTTAATTACTATCTGGTAAGGATTGTTGTGCCTTGACTTCATATAGTTGTTGGTTGATATGAACTTATGTTCTTGATGATGAAGATCCCTGTGATATAATTGTTGGTTATTGTTGCTATGAAATGTGAACATACAGTCAGATCGGGTTGCGCGTCGCAACACGAAGTAATAAGAGTGGAGAGTTAATAAGGGTGAAATGTGAACGTACGGTGGGATCCGGTTGCATGATGTAAGATGAAGTAATAAGGGTGGAGAGGTAATAAAGGTTAAATGTGAATCTACGGTGGGATCGGGTTACGCTCCGCAACAAGAAGTAATAAGGGTGGAGAAGAAATAAGGGTGAAATGTGAATGTACAGTGGGATCGGGTTGGGCGCCGCAACAAATGAAGAATTGAAATGAGTAACTGTGGAATCTTCATTTGTAACTTTCTATACATCTGTGTGGTACTTGTGTCATTACCCTGACTGTATTCCAATTGTGTATTGTTTGATTCTTCTTGGAATAAACTTTGTTCATACAGACTAGTACCATTCAAAGGTACTAAATTCCCTTTTGCCGGGGCGCTACATCTTTTGTATGGATGTAGGTGGTTCCACAACAGGTAGCTCAGACTGCCGATAGTGGTGTTTCCCCTTCATACCTTCAGCAGTTCCGGTGAGCCCCACTTCCTCTCGGGGCCGTGTGTAGTCTATATGATTCTCTTTTGCTTATATTATAAAAGGTATAGGTGGGGCCTTGTTTCCTTCAGCAGTTCTGGTGAGCCCCACTACCTTTAGAGGCTCCGTAGACACTGTGTGGGTTATTTATTTAGGGATTATCAAATGATGAAGTTTTAAAAGAGGAAAGTGGACTTATGTTGTAAATTCATACTTTGAATCCATTTGCTATTTCACTCATAAATTTGTATGTTATAAATACGAGATGATACGTTGGGTAGGAAATGAATCCAGGTCCGCTTGACCAGGATCATCCGGTTAGGCGCCTGTCTCGTCCCTCGATTTTGGGGCGTGACACTGCCGATCCCAAATACGATCAAATAATGAAGAACGAGAAACTATATAAGCTAGAACAGAGTCAGGCTCAAAAACATTCAATCTCATGAACCGATTAGATAAAGCATGAACATCAAAAGCAAGCGGTCTCTCCCCGACCGGAATATAAGCAAGGCTGCCCATACTGGCTGACTTCCTACTCAAAGCATCATCAATCACATTGGCCTTCCCTGGATGATATAAGATGGTGATGTCATAGTCTTTTAACAGCTTCAACCATTTCGTTTGCCTCGAATTCAACTCCTTCTACTTGAACAAATATGCAAACCCTTGTGATCCGTGAATACCTCATATGACACGCCATATAGATAAGGCCTCCAAATCTTCAAGGGGGGAACAATGCATGCTAGCTCCAAATCGTGGTTCTTCAACTGATGCGAAGCATATGCAATAACCTTGTCATCCTCCATCAACACTGCACCAAGTCCAACCCGAGAAGCATCACAATACACAGTTTATAGCCCTGAACCTGTAGGCAAAACCAACACCGGTGCTGTGGTCAAGGCTGTCTTGATCTTCGAAAAGCTCGCCTCACACCCATTTGACCACCTAAACTAGGTACCCTTATGAGTCAACAAGGTCATCGGGGCCGCAATGGACGAGAACCCCTCCACGAACCGACGGTAGTATCCCACAAAACCAAAGAAACTACGGATCTGTGCGGCTGATGTGGGTCTAGGCCAATCCTTGACCGCGTAAATCTTCAAAGGATCCACCTGAATACCTTATTTTGACACAACATGACCTAGAAATGCAACTAAACTCAACCAAAACTCACATTTCGAAAACTTGGCATATAATTTACTGTCCTTAGAGTCTGGAAATGACTCGAAGCTGCTGCTCATGCTCCTCCCGGCTGCGGGAATAAATGAGAAAATCATCGATGAAGACAATCACGTCGGAATCAAAATAAGGCCTAAACACTCAGTTCATCAAGTCCATGAAAGCTGCTGGGGCATTTGTCAACCCGAATGACATCACTAAGAACTCATAATGCCCGTACTGAGTGCAAAAATTTATCTTAGGGACATCGGATTCCCTAATCCTCAATTGATGGTAGCCAGATCTCAAATGGATCTTCGAAAATACCTTGGCACCCAGAAGGTGGTCAAACAAGTCATCAATCCTCGACAATGGATACTTATTCTTGATGGTAACTTTGTTCAACTGCCGATAATCTATGTACATCCTCATCGATCCCTCATTCTTCTTACTGAACAACACTGACGCACCCAAGGAGAAACATAAGCCTAATAAAGCTTTTATCAAGCAAATCCTGCAATTGTTTCTTTCAACTTCTTTAACTCTAGCGGGGCTTTATGATATGGAGGAATAGAAATGGGTTGAGTGTCGGGTACAAAACCAATGCAAAATTCAATATCCCTATTGGGTGGCATACCCGGGAGGTCTGTAGGAAATACCTCTGGAAACTCACAGACAATGGGCATAGAGTCCCTAAGGGGAACCTCGGCACTAGAATCACGAACATATGCCAAATAGGCTAAACACCCCTTCTCGACCATGCGCCGAGACTTCATATACGAGATAACCCTGCTGGAAGAATGACCAGGAGTCCCTATCCATTCCAGTCGAGGCAACCCCGACAATGCTAAAGTCATGGCCTTGGCGTGACAATGCAATATGGCATGACACGGAGACAACCAATCCATCCCCAAAATGACATCAAAATATACCATATCGAGGAGTAGAAGATCTACGCTGGTCTCCAGACCCCCAATAACCGCTACACACGAAGGTTAGACACGATCTACCACAATAAGATCACCCACCGGTGTAGACACATATACAGCAGCACTCAGAGAATCACGAGGCATAACCAAATAAAGGGCAAAATAAGATGACACATAGGAATATGTGGACCCTGGATCAAATAGAATTGAAGCATCCCTGCTGCAAACTGAAACCATACCCGTGATAACTACTTCAGACGCCTAAGCCTCAGGTCTAGATGGAGTATCATAGCATCGGGGTTGTGCCCTACTAATCTGAACTACATCCCTAGGATGACCTCCTGTTGGCTGACCTCTACCTCTAGTGGTCTGGCCTCCACCTCTAACAGCCTGACCTCCACCTCTGATAGCTGGACCCCCACCTCTAACTAGCTTAGTGTGCAGTGGAACACCCTATGCTGTAATCATGACACGAGAACCCTGGTGCTAAGAACAGCTCGAGGCTCGAGGGCAATGTCTAGAAAAGTGGCCCTGACCACCACGTGTATAACAAGATCTCGGCTGCTGAGAATGCCGGCCCTGAAACTGATCCTGATGATCTAAGTAACCACCCTGAAAACTCTAAGGCGGCGGTGCACTGATATGAGCTGGTGGAGCACTGTAGGGTAACTGATCATACTGCAGCACAACGAGAAACCTGAAGTGCTGTATGAAACGTTCTAGGAGGATGGCCCCTACCAAACAAATCTCTGCCTCTAGATGAAGCACCACTGAACTGGCCAAAATCACGAGGCCTCTTGTCAGACCCCTGACCACTCCCCTGTGATAGAACCATCTCGACTCATCTGGCCACATTGGCTGCATGTTGAAGGGAAATATGACTCCCCGCCTCTCTAGCCATCTACAGTCTGATCGTCTGAGCTATTCCCTCAATAAAACTCCCCACCCTCTCTCAGTCGGTGAGAAGTACCATAATAGCATGACGAGCCAAGGTAATGAATTTGGTCTCATACTGAGTGAAGGTCATAGAACCCTGCTGGAGACGCTCAAACTGCCTGCGATAATCCTCTCTCTAAGTGATAGGAAGGAGCTTCTCCAGAAACAAATAGGAGAACTGGGCCTAGGTCAAAGGCGGTGACACAACTGTTCTATCCAAACAATGATCTCTCCACCAAGTCTTGGCGGGACCCGACAGACGAAAAGTAGCAAAGTCAACCTCATTGGTCTTCACTATACCCATGTTCCGTAGAACGTTGTGACAACTATCCAAATAGTCCTAGGGATCCTCTGAAGATGCACCGCTATAAGTAGTAGTAAACATCTTGGTGAACCTATCCAATCTCCACAAAGCATCAGCAGACATAGCTGCTCCATCACCGGTCTGAGCCACAACTCCCGGCTGAAATACCCTAGCTGTCTGAGCTGCTTGAGTTTGAAACTGAGGAGCCATTTGCTCGAGAGTGTGAGTCGCGGGAGTTTGGCTTTCTCCCCCATCTCGAGAGACGGTTGGCGCTGCAGGAAGTAAACCTGCCCGAGCGACACTGTTCATGAGTCCCACTAGGCGGACCAAAGCATCCTAGAGTACCTGGGTAGCAATAAAACCCTCGGGAACCTGAGCTGGCCCAACCTCTGGGCAAGAACCTCATCAGCAAACTCTACCTGAGCCACGGGGGCTGCTGCTCTAGGCTGAGCTCTGCCCCTACCTCAGCCTCTAGCACGGCCTCGTCCTCATCCTCGGCCGCTCATAGGAGCTGCAACTGGAGACTCGGGTTGTTGATCAGTGGATGAAAAAGCACGTGTTTTTTCCATCTGCGAGATAATAGAGTATAAAGTTAATTAGCATTGAGAAATCAAACCGCACGACTGGGAAGAATATATGTGAGGTCATTACTAAACTCTGTAGCCTCTGGAGAAAAGTACAGACGTGCTTGTAACGATCCGTCAGACTCTACTAAGCTTGTCCGTGTATTGTCAGACCTAAGCAACCTAGTGCTCTGATACCAACTTGTCACGACCCGAATTTTCCATTGTCGGGACCGTGATGGCGCCTAACATTGAACGCTCTAGGCAAGCCAACGTTACCGGTTATTCTATATTGTTTCTATATTTTTAGCAATTAGTCAGTGACATACAAGATCAGTAGAAATAAAAATACAGAAGAAATAGAATCTAACAACTTAATTAAATACTATCACAAAATCCATAATAACAACTCCCAGAATTTGGTGTCACAATTTCATGGACTGTCTATGAAAACTAGAAATAGAGGTCTGAGCAAACAAAATACTATTGTATCAGAAATACGTAAGACAGGAAAGAAATAGGATAGAAGGTGACGCCAAGGCCTACGGACGCCTGCAGGACTACCTCGGGGTCTCCACTGAACTAAAGGCAGCAACCTCGATCTATGGTCTGAAGGGTCTAGTATCGGGATCTGCACAAAAAGTGCAGAGTAAAACATCAATAATATCGACCCCATGTATTGAGTAAGTGTCGAGCCTAACCTCGACAAAGTGGTGATGAGGCTAGGACACGATAATCAAATAAACATGTGCAGTTTAATCATATACGTAGAGAATAATAGCAACATGAAATAAGCAGCTAAATACAAAGAAAGGGGGAACATGCGGAGGGGAGGAAATATCAAGTAATGGAAATAACGAAGTAAAGAAACAAATAAGTATCAATTTAAACAACAAAACTCACAACACAAAAACAAGTGCACGACATCGCCCTTCGGGTTTTTACTCTCATCCTCACCAAATAATAAATAAAATGCACGGTATCACCCTTCGTGCTTTTACTCTCATCATCGCAATAAATCAATATAAACAACACCACATCACCTTTAGTGCTTATAATCTCACTAAGCCACTAAGTTTACTAGATTTTCTACCTATTTCATGAACTTAAGAGTCACCATATTGAGCTTGAATTTCTGCCACGTTTGGGAGCCTTAAGCTTACCCAATGACAAATCACTAACTTTACACGTGTTAGACATGCACTTTAAGTAGCTTTACACATGTTAGCCGTGCACTCTAAGTAACTTTACACATGTTAGCCATGAAATTTAAGTAGATTTATACATGCTAGCCATGCACTCTAAGTAACTTTACATATGTTAGCCATGCACTTTAAGTACTATGACACTTAGGTCCACCCTTGGCAAAATTAATACCATGTGGAAGCCCATTAATGTTCCTCTTTACATGTGTCATCCCTTGGACCACCTTTAATTACATGGAGATACCAAATATCTTTTCATGTATAGATATATGACACTTGCTACCACTTTTCCACATCCCATGGCTTATGACCACGTGCTACTTTAGTCAATAGTGCTAATAAATTTCTAGTCTACCCTACAATCTTCCATTTAACTAACTCCCATATAATTAATTCTAGCACTCAACTCCCTTAAATACTAATATACTTCACATATATTACTATTTTAAAAGCAACATAGCATTTTCCTCATTTTTTCCTATATCAGCTTTCCGGATATACGCCCGAACTGCATACGCAAAAAGAGGTGAGAAAAAAGGAGGTTTTCAAGACCTCGGAACACAGTTTTGACTTATAAAACGAGAGATGACTTTTTTTTGGGTCATCACAGTTACATAAGAGGTCAAGTTATCAGTGGTAGATTATAGGTCAACATTAAGGTGAATCAACAAAGAATGAATGAAAGTTACAAAGTATGAGACGAGATTCAGACATCATTCTTAAGTTGAACAATAATGAAGAATCATTAAAGGACATAGATTTATACATTAGGATAAGCAACGAGAGTAACCTGGAGTTATGTAGCATACCTCAGTAACGATGAACCAAAGTAAGAGTTATGGTATAGTATTACCTACCTAGATGTAGTAAAGACATACAGATGGATAACCGGGTCTACGAAATAAGATATAGCAATGTTCCTATAGGTGCACTTATGTAGAAGGCCTCAGTATACCCATTGATACCTAGGGGACATCTTATCAAGCTTTGTATATCTTTAGAAAGTGAGGCCTAGAGATTGGCTAAAAGCTGGAGGAAAAAGGAGAGAAGAGTTGCATAGGTGCACTTACAAAGTTAGAGTCGTACAGGATGCACGATAGAAGGTAGCAACAATTACGAGATTTGAAGGATTCCAACAACAAGTCGTGGTATGAGAAAGAGGCCTAAAGCGAGGAATGCCCTAGCCTGTTGAATTATTCACAGAACAGTTGCCTTGTCACGCCCCAAAATCGAGGGACGAGACCGGTTCCTAAACAGATGAACCCGGTCAAGCAGACCCTGATTGCCTTTCTTGCCCAACGTATTTCCCCATGTTCATAATGTAAATTTATAAGTGAAACAGTAAAATAGAATCAAAGCATGCATTTACAACATAATTCAAAACTCCTCTTTTATCATTTTCAATATTTAATCTTCCTAAAACATGCATTCTAAAATACAACATTCCCGATACGGGATCGTGATTACAAACGAGTACGACAACTACCCCAAATACATATATACAACCCACATAATTTCTACGGATCCTCTAAAGTTACGGAGAAGAGTATATAGACTTGTCGGCAACAAGGCCCCGGCTATACCTTAACAGAACAAAGTATACAAAATAAGATGGCATAGACTACGCACCAAAACTGCTGAGGAGATGAAAGTAAGACACCACTATTGGCAGACTGAGCTACCTTCTATAGAACCACCTACATCCATATAAAGATGTAGCTCCCCCGGAAAAAAGGACATTAGTACCATGGAATAGTACTAGTATGTATGAACAATATTTACTCCAAGTAAAATCAAACAATACACAGATAGGAGACAGTCAAAGAAACCAAACAAGTACTGCATAGAGATACAGAAAACACAAATGAGAGTTCCACAGTTTATTATTTCAATCGTTCTCCTGTTGCGGCGCACAACCCGATCCCACCTTACAATCATATTCCACCCTTATTTCTTTTGTTGCGGCGTGCAAACCCGATCACACCTTACAATCACATTATACCCTTATTACTTCTGTTACAGCATGCAACCCGATCCCACCGTACAATCACATTACACCGTCATTACTTATGTTGCGGCGTGCAACCCGATCCCATCTTACAATCACATTTGATAGCAACATCAACCAATCAATTCAATCACAAGGATTTTCATGATCAAGAATATACATTCGTAACAACCAAATAACCATGTGAAATCAAGGCCATAGTAATCTTTACCAAAGAGTGAGTCGTATACGGAATACCATCAACATATTCTTCAATTTGATTGTAAAGACCCGCAAAATTTCAAGTCTAAAAACAATGCCTCAATGGGTACCCATGTGGTTATAACTGTAGAAAATTCTTAAAACGGACCCTTGTGGAGCAAAAAGTACCCTGGAACTTAAAAGATAAAATTTTCGAGAGTTGCGCAGATCTGCGGTCCACTATACGATCGCAGATCAAGTATGCGGACCGCATAGTGGTCGCATACCTGGACAACCTGCTGTCTAATTTGAGGACAGCTCTGCGGCCCAAGATACGATCGGACTTTAGGAATGCGGACCGCATAGCTGTCGCATCCTTGCACCTCCATTATTGCGAAGGAGGTTATGCGACGCACTATGCGATCGCATAACAGGTATGCGGACCACATAGTGGTCGCATACCTGGGCAGTCCGATTCCTATTCTGGCCCATTTGAGGGCCATTTATGCGACAGTAATCGGATCGCATAGCAGGAATGCGATCACATTCCTAACTGCATTTCCTGCTTCGGGGCTTATTTTCCTATTTTTATAACCTGACCCCATTTTCATAAATAGGTTTAGGGGCTTCATTTGGGGTCATTTTCTACTGATTTTAGAGAGTGGTGAGAGCATATATAGAGAGGAAGAAGGGGTCTAACTTCATAATCACCCAAATGCTACTTAAGTCTTCAAGAATCAAGGAAGATAACCTTAGATTGTCCTTCATCCGGGTAAGTCCTACTTCTGAAAAATTCATGCAAGAGGTTAAGGGTTCAAATATGTTTTGAGGGTTAGAAATAGGCGATGCATGTGGGACTAAGTTGTAGTATGTGATATTAAAGAACTAATTTGGGTAGTTCATGTTAAAATTAGGTTGAGGGAAGAGGGAATTTCAATTTTTAAACCTCGTAGTCTACTTCACATGTTACGTATTTGATGAAATTCTTAAGAGAGTTACACCATGGGTAATCCTCCTAATTATTAATCGATTTCTCTTATCTCCTTATTGATTGTTATTTCTAGAGGTGTTGGTGTATTATAGAAACTCAAGGAAAAGCTCTTTGAGTTATGTATGGCTAACTTTAATCTTTGTAGAGTCACCTTAATGGTGTTCGAGCATTTGGTATGAGTTTCTTGCTTGAGAATATGTGAATTTATTGTTATAATGTGTTGAGACATAAGATTTTATTCTCTGATTTTCCTAGTTGGGTGCCATTCCACCATGCTATATGAGAATTTGTAAAAAAGTGATTCCTTGTGCTTACTCTATCATGTGCAAAGCTCGTTAACTGTTGAATACATCGGTCTGCAATGATATTTTACAAAACGAAAGAAATGATAACGAATCCATTGTAGAATGTATCTAAGTGCTAAATGTTGTGTAGTAAATAATGAAAAGGAAACATGGATAAAATTATTAAGCTATATGTTGATGGAATACCGTATATGACTCACTGTTTGATAATGATTTATGTGGCCTTGATTTCATATGGTTACTTGGTTGTTACGAATGAATATCCCTGATGATGAGAATCTTTTTGATTGAATTGTTGGTTGATGTTGCTACTAATTACATTGTTGAACGTATCAAAGTGCTAAAGGCTGTGTAGCAAATGATGAAAGTAACTATGGACTGATTTTATTGAGTTAAATGATTGTGGCAACACCATAGATGAATTACTGATTGGTAAGGATCATTGTGCCTTGATTTTACATAGTTATTGGTTGATATGAACTTATGTTCTTCATGATGAAGATCCTTGTGATTTAATTGTTGGTGGTTGTTGCTGTGAAATTTGATTGTAAGGTAGGATCGGGTTGTACGCTGCAATAGAATTGTAAGGTGGGATCGGGTTGCACTCCGCAACCGAATGGTAAGGTGTGATCGGGTTGCACGCTGCAATAGATCTGTAGGGTGGGATTAGGTTGCACGCCGCAACAGAATTATACAGTGTGATCGGGTTTCGCACCGCAACACGAAGTAATAAGGGTGAGATGTGACAGTACGGTGCGATCGCGTTGCGCGCCGCACTTGATGAAAAATTGAAATGAGTAACTGTGAAACCTTCATTTTTTATATTATGTATTTATGTGTGTCATTTGTTTGGTTTCCCTAACGTCCTCTATTTGTGCACTGTTTGATTCTACTTAGAATGAAGCTTTTTCATACATACTAGTACTATTCCATGGTACTAACGTCCTTTTTGCAGGGGGCGCTACATCTTTTACATGGATGTAGGATGCTCTATAGCAGGCAGTTCGGTCCGCCGATTATGGTGCCTTCCTTTCATCTCCTCAGGAGTTCTGGTGAGTCCCACTCCTTTCGGGGTCATGCGTGGTCTATGCCATCTTCTTTTGTATATTTTGTTCTGTTAAGGTATAGTCGGGGCCTTATTGCCAGCAAGTTTATATACTCTTCTCCATATCTTTAGAGGCTCCGTAGAAATTATGTGGGTTGTATACATATGTATTTGGGTTACTTGTCATACTAGTTTGAAATCACGATCCCATATCGGGAGTGTTGTATTTTAGAATGTATGTTTTGGGAAGATTAAATGTTTAAAATATTAAAAGAGTAGACTTGACTTATGTTGTAAATGCATGCTTTGATTCTATTTTGCTATTTCACTTATAAATGTACATTATGAACAAAGGGAAATGTGTTGTGTAGGAAAGGCAATCCAGGTCCGCCTGACCGGGTTCATCCGATTGGGCGCCGGTCTCGTACCTCATTTTTGGGGCGTGACAAACTTGGTATCAGATCCTAAGGTTTTAAAGTGTCCTAGGATGTCTCAGAGCCGTGCCTAGTAGAGCCCTTCTTATCGGTGTGTTGTCGACCACATCTATAATTAGGGGGCTACATGGACATTTAGGAATTTCACCCTTCTTTGATACTCCAATCGTGTGATAGAGCTCAAGTTAGGGAGTTAGTTTTCTCTCGAAGCCCTACTCTCAAAATGAGTAATCATGACACCATAATCTGCGAATTTGAAGCCATGAGGAGGGCGTGATTCAACCATCGAGTCCGAGAGGATTTCCCAAGGACTTTCTAGGAGAATGTATTGAGCTGTGGAGGGATTGGTAGAACCTATCTCTAAGAGAGGACTGTCCTTGTCCCTATTAACGTCACTACACCACAATATCCTATAGTATATCGGCATGGTACCAACGTACGTTAGGAATGTGGAGTCGAGGGGCATCGATTCAGCTATTGCCATATCAACCTAAGGTCACCAAGTAAGTCACTCCATAGCACAACCAACGTACTCTTGTTGTAAATGTACATCTATATTGAAGAACATTCATAGGTATGGTCTTAGTAAATGTTGAAGTTACAAACCATTGCATGCACCTACTCTTTGAACGAGATCTAATATTTCTTGAATCCACTCTACCGCAAATTTTCTTATATGAAATATCTTATGACATCGAGCTCTATAAACATGTCCTTGAATTGAGTTCTAGCTATAAAATTACCATTTCCGACACACCTTTCTAAACTCTAACAAGAGACTATACCCGAAGAATTTCTTCCCGGATTAATGGATGGACAATTCTAATATTTTCGCATAAAATAAAAGGATATTTTCTCTCGACCATTTATTATTCTCTATTAGAAACCCTAGGCCATTTCTGTTCAAGGTTTGTCATCATCTGAATGTTGATGTAGTGTCATAGTGAAGATCTTGCCTTGTGTCATCATAATCTTTAGTATGGTAGTGCCCTCGCTCTATCTTTGTTGAGGCTTTCATTTTAGCCTAGTGGTTGAAATCGGCAAGACTTTTCTTTGTTTGGCGAGAATCTCCTTCTTCTCCGACAGGTTATTTTCTGAATTTGGTCTGCTCAACTACTTTTAAAAATTATTAAATATCCGTCGAAGCTGGGGTCCATTGAGCCTCCATCTAGCTGGACCATGCTGCTTATTTTTGTTGCTCATCTTATTCTTTAAGGTTGTTCTTCTTCTGGGTGTAAGGGAGACGAGCATTTTCGCTCCTCCTTTGGTTTGCATAATACTTATTTGAGTGTCGCTATATGTTAATTGCTCTATGTTGTTACAAATCAAACTGATTTTGATGTTTGTAATGGCTCCCCTAGCCGTGAAACTACAGAGTTTACTCCCAAAACCTCAAGTTCCCTTTTTGTTAGTTCATCTGAGATACCCGACTCTCCCCTAGTTCATGACCCATTTCTCTGTTCCAATTTCGATGGCTGAAGAAAGAGCATAATTGTGTCCATGGTATCTAGAAATACAATCTCTTTTATCAATAGTAATCCACCCAAATTCTTTACCAATTCCGCTGAATACAGGAGATAGGATAGATGTAACAATACCTTTATTTTCTAGTTAACTAGTTTTCGGTCCTCTGATATTACAAGGGTTTTCAGTATTCTGACATAGCTAAACAAAGATATAGAATTATAGGTGGAAATACAAGTCAATCCACCCTCTTACTTTAACTGCGAACCTGCTTCATTCACTATCGGCTATATTATTCCTTCTCAATCCTATCCCATTAGAAGCACTATCCTTAAAGGTTGAACTCTTAACCAGAAAGAGTAGATCTAATTTTAAAAATACTTCTAGATATCTAGTCAATAGATTAATAAGTGCCACAAATTACATGGGTTCCCACTTCACTTCAAGTTCATCAAGGGTTGATAGCATGCCGCAATTTATGAACCACCTATGCATGTGCTAATCTAACAATCCTCTTCCCAGTCTAACTCCTGCTTTTAGTTTGGGGGTGCAACAAGGAGAAACACACCTAGTAACACATCCATATGTCAAGCCTTTTCTCTCGGCCAAGTCTTATAGTATCTCCAATTTGCTTGGTAATAACTGGTTGTGTAGAAGTGTGTTGTAGTACTTCGTGGTGAAGTAGAGTTGCTAAACGTAATTGTATTTTTGAATTCTGGAGCTATACATCATGTGATTATATGCGTAGGTCTTCATTCAAAAATTTAGATCCTCATAATCCCTCAAATTATCACCTTTCCTAGTGGGTACGATGTAAAGGTCACTTCTACAAGCTCTCTCACTTCCTTTTAATCTGTCTTGCATCATGTGTTGCTCACCGGTAATCGTCAATGCGATATTATCTCAATTTATCGACTAGTTATCCAACTATATGATTTGATTTAATTAGTCTCACTTTTATGTACTCTACGAGTTCTCTGAGAGTGGGCAAATTTCCCCTTTACTACAGACTTCTAATGTCTTCAACTCTGTTTAAGCTTGTTGATTCCAAGTGGTGCTCTTAGTTGTGTTTCCTTACTATCTATTTTCATCTGGTAACTCTCCTTGTGAATCTAATTCTATGCCTTATGGAATCAAGGTTCGGGGTATGTTCCTTTTATTAGGACAAAATATATTGCTCGCACTCCTTGTGAGATTTTCTCCGATAACAATCATCTACCTTCTCTGCTTGTCCGTATGACTAGATAACTCAGGTTACTCGTCTTCGATAAGTGCATTACGACTTATCACCCTTTCATAATTATTCATATGGTCACTTCTAGGCCTTATTCTACACTAACTTGTAATGATTTTAAGTACTTTCTCGCCATTGTTGAAAATTTTCTAGGGCTATGAGGGCTTGTCTCATGGGTTCCAAAGGTAATGATTTTCCTTAAAGTTCAAGATTAAATTACCATGATTTGAAATCAAAGTGTGTCCCCTTTTCAAAAGTCATAAATGGGTCGGATTTGATGTGGTTATATGGCTCTCTACTCACTCGGCTCCTAGGAGTATTGAGAACGTCATTGTAATGTGTGGGAATTTTGCTACCTCTGGCATTCCACCGCCTTAGGAAGGGTTAGATTGTTCGAATTATGATAATCTCATAAGTAGATGACTTATTTTCCATCCTCATGCGCTTGTGGAATAAATTCCTTGTGTCACTTATAGTTAGGACTGAAATCAAATTCCACGTATTTCATTTTGCGACCTCAATCACACTCATGTTTCAAGAGTCTTACCATTTGAGGTCAACTACTTGCCTTACACTCAGGGACACAACCGGCTTATCCTACTTGATCACTTCTTTAATATCTCAACTTCACATACATGGTATCCACCTCATCTATAAATACTAGTCACCATTGTGCTTCATTTATCTGATAATTGGTGTAGTCACCTGGATTAAACCATGTCAGCCTCATTAATAGAAATCCTTGTATGTCTTAGCATATAACCTCACGAAATACTCTGCTCAGCACATTAATGGATTTCTGAATAATTCCAGCCCAATCATGAACTCCGTTGCTCCTTATTGTATTAGGTCTATTTGGAATTGAAGGCTCAAATGTGTCAAAGTCATCGTGTTATCTCATATAATCAATAGGTTATTTTATGGTCAATTTATTATGGCAAGTCTTAGAGTAATCGTGAAGGTCACCACGAGTTTAGTTTGAGTGTTCGCATACAGATTTATAATTCAGGAGGGTGAACTGGTTATTCTCAAAAATTCCCCCTATAGATGTTATGTGAATTGATACTGAAGAGTACATAAGCGCATTTCCCATGAGGTCGCACTAGCAGTATGATGTTTTCCCGCAGTTTTTCCTCATGAATTTGTGTTTTCTCATGTCTATGCCTAAGAAGGTAGTTGGAGATCCATATGTCATCATGTCGGTTGAGACCATTGAAATTAATGAAAAGTTGTCATATGAAGAGGTTCTGGTTGCTAATCTTGATAGGCAAGTTTGTAGGTTGAGAAACAAAGAGGTCGCTTCAGTCAAAGTATTATGGCGGAGTCAACAAGTCGAAGAAGCCATGTGGGAATCGGAAAATGAAATAAAAAAGAAATATCCCCACTTGTTTGAATAAGTACGGTAGTGGTTTTGAAAGCTGTCATCTCTAAGCAATTACATTGGTGTCAAGTTTTGTGCAAGAACACTCCACTCCCCTAATTACCCTACTATTGTGACTTCTCAAACTTTGTGCCATAAATGTATACATTGTTGTGATTAGTTGGATCATGTGCAACTCTTTGAAATAGCTGAATTATGTGCAACTCATTGTAATAGTTAAATTATGTGCAAATTTGTGGAGTTAACTAAACTATATGTGGCTTGTGGAAGTAATTGAATTATATGCAACTTGTTTAAATGACCGGATTAGGTGCAAGTTGATAGAGTAACTGAAAATGTGTGGAATTGGTTAAAATGTGTTTTGGGGGCTCTCTGACTAGTAGATAGACCTAATTACAAAGGAAACTCTCGCAAAATTTTCAGGAAATATCGGAGTTAGTAAAAATTTGGGGATTGGCATGTTTTGTGTTCTCTTAACTAAGTGATTTCCCGATCCCTATTCGACGATGAATGATTCTAAGTGGCGGAGGATGTAAAGACCCGTAAATTTCAAGCCTAAAAACAATACCTGAATGGGTCCCCATGTTGTTATAACTGTAGAAAATTCTTAAAACAGACCCTTGTGGAGTAAAAAGTACCTCGGACTTAAAAGATAAAATTTTCTAGAGTTGCGCAGATCTTCGGTCAATTACGTGATAGCAGATCAGGTAGCGGACCACATAGTGGTCGCATAACGGGACAGCCTGCTTTCCAATTTGAGGACAGCTATGCGGCTCAAGATGCGATCGCATTTTGGGAATGCGGACCGCATAGCTGTCGCATCCTCGCACCTCTATTTTTGCGAAGGAGGTTATGCGACGCACTATGCGATCGCGTAACATGTATGCAGACCGCATAGTGGTCGCATACCTGGGCAGTCTGGTTCCCATTTTGGCCCGTTTGAGGGCCATTTATGCGTCAGGAATGCGGACCGCAGAGGAGGAATGCGATCGCATTCCTGACCTCATTTCCTCCTTCGGCGCTTATTTTTCCTATTTTTTTAACCCGACCACATTTTCATAAATAGGTTTAGCGGTTTCATTTGGGGTCATTTTCTACTTATCTTAGAGAGAGATGTGGGCATATAGAGAGAGAAAGAAGGGGTCTAACTTCATAATCACCTAATTCTTGCTCAAGTCTTCAAGAATCAAGGATGATAACCTTAGATTGTCCTTTATCGGGGTAAGTCCTACTTCCTAAAATTTCATGCAAGAGGTTAAGGTTTCAAATATGTTGTGAGGGTTAGAAATAGGCCATGCATGTGGGACTCAGTTGTAGTATGTGATATTAAAGAACTAATTTGGGTCGTTCATGTTAAAATTTGGTTGAGGGAAGAGGGAATTGCCATTTTTAAACCTCATAGTCTATTTCACATGTTAGTTGTTTGATGAAATTCCTAAAAGAGTTACACCATGGGTAATCCTCCTAATTATTAATCGGTTTCTGTTATCTCCTAGAGGAGTGTTGGTGTATTGTATAAACTCAAGGAGAAGCTCTTTGAGGTATGTATGGCTAACTTTAATCTTTGTAGAGTCACCTTGTTGGTGTCTGAGTTTTTGGTATGAGTTTCTTGCTTGAGCATATGTGAATTTATTGTTCTTATGTGTTGAGACGTAAGATTTTATTCTCTGATTGTCCTAGTAAGGTGCCATGCCACCATGCTATATGAGAATTGTGAAAAGAGTGATTCCTTGTGCTTAATCTATCATGTTCAAAGCTCGTTAACTGTTGAATACATCGGTATGCAAGGATGTACTACCAAATGAAAGAAATGATAACAAATCCAATTGTTGAATGTATCTATGTGCTAAATGTTGTGTAGTAAAGAATGGAAAGAAAACAGGGATAAACTAACTAAGCTATATGTTGATGGCATACCGTATATGACTCATTATTTGATAAAGATTTATGTGGCCTTGATTTCATATGGTTACATGTTTGTTACGAATGGATATCCTTGATGATGAGAATATTTGTTATTGAATTGTTGGTTGATGTTGCTTCTAATTACATTGTTGAACATATCAAAGTGCTAAAGGCTGTGTAGCCAATGATGAAAGTAAATATGGACTGATTTTATTGAGTTAAATGATTGTGGCAACACCATATATGAATTACTGATTAGTAAGGATCATTGTGCCTTGATTTTACATAGTTATTGGTTGATATGAACTTATGTTCTTCATGATGAAGATCCTTCTGATTTAATTTTTGGTGGTTGTTGTTGTGAAATTTTACTGTAAGGTAGGATCGGGTTGCACGCCGCAACATAATTGTAAGGTGGGATCGGGTTGCACGCCGCAATATAATTGTAAGGTGGGATCGGGTTGCACGTTGCAACGGAATTGTACGGTGGGATCGAGTTGTGCGCCGCAACACAAAGTAATAAGGGTGAAATGTGATTGTATGGTGGGATCGGGTTGCGTGCCACAACACAAAGTAATAGGCGTGGAGAGGCAATAAGGGTGAGATATGACTGTACGGTGGGATCAGGTTGCACGCTGCAACAGATAAAAATTTGAAATGAGTAACTGTGAAACCTTCGCTTGTGATTTTCTGTATTGCTGTGTGGTATTTGTTTGGTTTCCTTGACTGTCCTCTATTTGCGCACTGTTTGATTCTACTTGGAATGAAGTTTTTTCATACATACTAGTACTATTCCATGGTACTAACGTCCGTTTTTCTGGGGGCGCTACATCTTTTATATGGATGTAAGTGGTTCTATAGCAGGGAGTTTGGTCCGCCGATAGTGGGGCCTTCCTTTTATCTCCTTAGCAGTTCTGGTGAGCCCCACTCCTTTCGGGGTCGTGCGTGGTCTATGCTATCTTCTTTTGTATATTTTGTTCTGTTAAAGTATAGTGGGGGCCTTGTTACCGGCAAGTTTATATACTCTTCTCTGTAACTTTAGAGGCTTCGTATACATTATGTGGGCTGTATATATATATGTATTTGGGTTAGTTGTCGTACTCGTTTGAAATCACGATCCCATATCGGGAGTGTTGTATTTTCGAATGTTTGTTTTGGGAAGATTAAATGTTAAAAATATTAAAAGAGGAGATTTGACTTATGTTGTAAATGCATGCTTTGATTCTATTTTGTTGCTTCACTTATAAATGTACATTATAAACACGGAGAAATGTGTTGGGTAGGAAAGGCAATCCAGGTCCGCTTGACGGGGTTCATCCGGTCAGGCGCCGGTCTTGTCTCTCGATTTTGGGGCGTGACATAGATAAATCCACATTTACTTTCCATTACTTGCTACACAACATTTAGCACTTAGATACATTCAACAATTTGATTTGTTGTCATTTCTTTCGTTTTGCAGAACATCCTCTCATACCATTGTATTCAACATTTAACGAGCTTTACACATGTAGAATAAGCACAAAGAATCACCTTTTCACAATCTCATATAGCATGGTGGCATAGAAATCAACTAGGACATTCAGAGAATAGAATCTTACGCCTCAACACATTATAACAATCGATTCACATATGCATAAGCCAGAAGCTTATACCTAATGCTCGGACACCAATAAGGCGACTTTATGAAGATTAAAGTTAGCCATATATACCTCGAGTCGAAATTCCACTTTAATATCTATTGTCAACCCACTGGACCTTCTATTGCCTCCAATATAATTTAAAAGATTCCATGTTTAGACTTAGAATTAAAAATCATGAACTCATTTGGACATTTTATCAAACATTATATGATCCCTTTGACTAATTAATCCCTTTTTTTTGTGGAAGGTTACTCTAACTTACATCCCTTTGCTATATTAGGACAAATAATGAACATTTATGCAAGTCTTAGCTTTTATCTTCAAGAACCAATTCTTGTGTGTGTTCTATTATCATTAAAATCTGAGAAGTTGGCGAAATAGGGTGAAGACTTACCTCTTATGGTGAAGAAGATGATGACTACTCGCTTAATTCCAGGCCCGCGTAGAGATGATGGACAAATTCGGGGAAGATGAGGACTTGTCCAACTAGAACACACTCTCACTTCTCTCTATTTTGTTCAGATAGTCTTTAAAAATAGAGGGGAGGGGTGTTTTATTAAATTGGGGGTCGGGTTGAAAATTAGAAATTAGAAGCCCCGAAGCAGATATGTGGTCAGAAATGCGATCACATTCCTGTTATGCGGTCCGCATACCTGTCACATAAATTGCCTTCAGATGGGTCAAAAAGGAAAGCAGACTGCCTAGGTATGCGATCACTATGCGGTCCGCATACCTATTATACGATCGCATAGTGCGTCTCATAACTCCCTCCAAAAAAATAGAGGTGCAATAATGTGACAACTATGCGGCCCACATTCCTGAAATACGATCGCATTATGGGCCGCATAGCTGTCCTCAAAATGGACATCAACTATCCAGGTATGCGACCACTATGCGGTCCGCATACCTGATCAGCGATCACATAGTGGACCGCAGACTCGTGCAATTTTGGAAAATTTTATATTTTAAGTCCCGGGGTACTTTTTACACCACAAGGGTTCGTTTTAAGAATTTCTACAGTTATAACCACATGGGGACCCATTCGTGCATTGTTTTTAGACTTGAAATTTTACGGGTCTTTACATGCCTAGATGGTAATGAGAGTACTAAAGTATTCAGAAGACATAAGTTATGAAAATGATAAATGTATCAGTCAACATTCAAGGACGAATGTTGCAAAGGGGGGAATCATGTTACACTCCATGTTTTCGTACGTAAAAGTACACCATAAGCAAATTGATGAATGATCGGAAATGAGATATTACATCTCGCTTTTTGGTACGTTAAAGTTTTGTCGTAAGTTATTCGACGTAAGCTCGGGAATGATATTATTTTGAGATTATAAGTATTACGCTATTTCAAACAAGTGATAAGTAAATTCGCGAAGGTGAGAAGGTAAGCGAATCGAAGAAATAATTTTCGTCAAAATTTGATAATTTGGGATAAAATATGGTCTAAGCTATAATACCCGTTATTTATGGACTAGTGCCATACAAGGTACAACATGACCATGATTGTAAGATTTTTAATGTGTGTTAAAAGTGGGTAGTATTTTAAGTAATTTGAGATAAGTCTTAATTATTAGGATTATTGGGTAATTATGGATTTTTAAGTGGGAGATTAACTTGTAAATTGAATTTCGTAGATAATTATTTAAATGAGATTTGGATAATTGTTAGGGGGACAACATCCACCTGGGATATATGGAAACTTGGTAGAAAATTGCTATCAATTAATAACCTTAAGTAGGTGGTGGCAACATTAAAGTTATGTGCACCTTTATATTATTCTTGTTGAAGAATGCCATCTCTAATCCAAAAGGTTAGGTAAATAGTGTATCAAATGGTGTTACACTTTGAGAATAACAAGGTACGAATGAAGCAACAACAAGAATCCATACGGGGTTGCATTATATAATAGCAACGTGATTTTCAATTCTAACGGAGTGCGGTACAATCTTTCTCAAGAACATCATACGGACTTTTTCCTACTTCGATCAGTCGTTACGTGTCTTTTTCACAATTGACGTGCGTTAGTTGGATTGTCAAGAGAATCAGCTCAGGTATGTTAAGGCTATCCCTTTTTTTCTTTTGGAATAATTCATACGATATACAACTTTCATAAAAAACTCTATTCATAGAAATAATAGGGGTGCCTATATTCTTAAATTCCCATGTGAATTATCATTATAACTTTTGTTCATGGGTCTCAAAACAATACGTTGTTGATAAAGTATCCGAAACATATATTAATCTTATAACATTTCGAGAAATCTTATTAGCGTATTTCATATGCATTTAATTCATTTATACATGTACATTTACCCATGACCATATAGCATTACATATGCATATATTATATGTATATGGGATATAGGAAAAGGTTACGGCGTTATATACGCACCATCACTTCATCAGCGGGTATACGTTGATGATTTTTCTCACAGTGACCGAGATGATATGATGGGATGCCCTCGTAGGCATGATGATGTTATGTACACATATACCTATGCATTGTATTGTATTTATACGCATATGCATGGCATTTTAAATATTAAATGATTCACAGAGCTATTCATACTTACTTGTTGAGTCTTTTACTCTATGTTTATCTCATGTCTATTATTTATTGATTTTCATTCCTTACATACTTGGTACATTATTTGTACTAACATCACTTTTGCCGGGAGACGTTACGTTTCATGCCCGCGGGTCCCGATAGACAGGTTGAGAGTCCTCGAAGTAGGCTATCGTCTCATCGGAAGGTGTTGGTGCGCTCCATTTGCTCCGAAGTTGCTTATGTGGTCAGTATAATATGGACATGTATTGATTGGTACGGCGAGGCACAGTCCCGATCGTTATGATACCTATGTACTATTAGAGGCCTGTAGACAAATGTCATGTATATGGATACTTGTATGGCCTTGTCGACCTATGTTTTGAGTTTACAAATGATCATGTAGGCTTTATAGTCCGTATGTCACGTGTATAAATTTCTATATCGGATTCGGTAATTTTATGTCGAGTATTCTCACATGTTTATTCTAGTTGTTTCATGATAGTATTTCTGGCTCATTTACTTATGATAGTATGACACGAAAGATATGTTATGTTGGTACTGGGGTCAGTAAGGTGCCAGATGCCCATTGCGACCCATAGGTTTGGGTCGTGACAGCCGAGATCTGCCCTTGGACTCATATTTTGACCAGGTGGCCTGAGGGTCGACTTTTATTGAAGTTTAGGTACTACGTAAAGATCTTAGATTTATTAATCAAAACTGGTTTCTCTTGAATTGTTTGATGGTATTAAGTCATTTGGGTTAGATTTGAGCGGTGCAAAGGGAAATTTTAAGGGAAAGGCTTATTCTGAGCATTGATTTGGCCAAGTTGAGGTAAGTACCATGCCTAAATTTGTGTGGGGGAAGCTACCCATAGGATTTGGTGTAATTTCTCTATTTTAATTTTGTGGAAGATGTATATATGCGGTGATGAGTGTGTACACGGGCTTATATGTGGAAATTGATCGGTTTAGACCCTAAGGTTACTTACATGCATTTATTTGAAGTTGTCATTACATGTTACCTCTTACATTGTTCAATTATTATTATTCGACATTGTCATTATATGTTACTTCTTTATTATTGAGTTATTCTTATTTGAAGTTGTTATTATATGTTTGTTCTTTCAATATTGAGTTTATTCTTCTATTTCATATGTGTTGTTGTAAAGACTCTTGTATACAACATTGTTGAGTTGTGGGATATGGGTTGTTTTGATATTTTTATTGTTGTTCTGGCAATGTTGTGGCATTTGGTTACGTGTGGTGCGAGTTGGTATGTTATGTTGTTGTGATTTTGGCACATGTGAACTTGTTGAGCAGATTGCCGGGGTGCTTGCACGATGATTTACTGTGATATTGTTATTATCTATATTGCATATGAGGTGAGACAAGAAAGGCTATATATTCATATTGGGTTTGCGCATACGACGATACAATGCGGGATAATTATTGATGTGTGTGTGGCGAGACATAGCAGACATTTACTTCATTGTTGCGCACGCGGCGAGACAAGGGGGCTATGTCAGGGATGATATGTGATTGCCTGGGGGAATATAATTGATTATATTTGTGTGGTGTGACATCCTTGTGTGTGTCATGCAAATTACGTGAATTTTTGTGTTGTTTACAATGTGCTATTCGGTGTCTCTAATATTAGTTGTTGATTTTAGTCGTGATCGTACACTAGACAAGCATATAACATGCCATGTCATATATACCAAACCAAGAGTATGAATCTTGGTGTTCATTGATAATGTATTCTTGTATATATGCCCTTTACGTGATGATTGGACTGGTAGTACATGAGTTGTCCTTATGGATTTGAGATATTGTTACTATTGGCACATGACGTATTCGTGCGGGTCTGAGATGTTGTTACTATTGGAAGGTGATTTTTCCGTGTAGATCTGAGATATTATTACTATTGGCACGTGATTTGTCCGTACGGATATGAGATGTTGATGTTATTGGCATGTGAGTTGTTCATGTAGCACGTGAGTTGTCTGTGCGGTCGTAATCGATTGTGGGCGTGAGATGGCATGTGTACATGATTCATAGTTTGGGACTCGTGATTTGTGATAGTGGAGGTGTGGTACCTTGGAGTGATTCTTATTCTAATTCATGTTGCGGAACGGTTTGATGATTTGAATTGTCATTGTTTTTCCTTAGTTGCTTCCAATTTTATAATATCTGTGTTTTGATTATTTTTCTTTTTATCACGAGAGTACCTGTCGTTGTCATTTATGTACTTTGTTTTTCGTTATTAGCTTTATATTGATATTTTGTACAGGTTATTTGACTAGTAGGTGTCTTGACTTGAACCTCGTCATTACTCCGTTGAGGTTAGTCTCGATACTTACTAGGTACTGTTGTGGTGTGCTCATACTATGCTTCTGCACATATTTTTGCAGATCCAGGTATCTTAGAGTGTGCCGGACGTTAGTTGGGTGCTTGTGATTTGCTGCGGAGACTTCAACGTATACATGATATTGCGTTTGTAGGCCTCAAATTCACCTTCAGTTTTCTTTCATTACTACTATTTATTTTCATTCAAAAATAATATGGTATTCAGAGATTTTAGTGTACTCAATAGAGCTTATGACTCTATACTACTTGTTTAGGAATTTTTACTAATATTCAATTCAGCTACGTTATTTCAGTTATTAGATAATGTTTTGCAGTTAATTTTGTTATATTATATTACTTCTCAACATGTGTTAGGATTACTCAGTCGTAGGGACTAGGTGTCATCACGATTCTTAAGGTGAGATTTTGTGCCATGACAATTCAGAATAAAGAGCTTTAGGTTCATAGGTAGTACGAGTCATAAGCAAGTTTAGTAGAGTCTTACGGATCCGTACAGAGATGTATGTACTTATCTTCGAGAGGATGCAGAACTAACATGTTGATTTATTGATTTTAGAGTTTGAGCCTTTATCATTCTATTCTCTCACATATGCTGAGAACACGAGTTACAATTACTTATTATGTTGCCGAGAGCCGGTAGTTCTAGGAACTGGGGCATACGCAGAGGTAGAGGCCGAGGAGGAGAACATGCTACAGCTAGAGCACCTGCCAGAGCAGCAGTTGAGGAGCCACCGTAGGTCTGGTTAAGAAGCAGGCATAGAAGGCTCATGTTTCTACCCCTGGTCTTTAAGAGACTTTAATGCACTTCCTAAGCATATGTGGTACATTGGCTCAGGTGGGATTTATCCCAGTTGCACCAGCTACGTCACGTGTTGGGGGAGTAGCTCATACTCGGGCTGCCTGTACTCAGAGCAGCGGGCTCTTCTTGGTCAAACTTCGTGTGTTGTGCCAGTACACCCTATTGTCGTTGTTCAATCTGAGGTCAGGCTAGTGGCATCAGATGAGGTGCATAAGAGACTTGAGAAGTTCAATAAGTATTTTCCTCCTACTTTCGATGGAGCATTTTCCGAGGATGCATAGGGTTTTAAAGACAAGTGTCACCATATTCTGCTCACTATTGGCATTGTAGAGGTGAGGAGGGTTGACCTTACTACTATCAAGATGATGGGATCGTCTTATAGATGGCGGTAGGCTTATGAGGAGGGTACGTAAATTGGAACAACGCCACTTACTTGGACTAAGTTCTCTGATCTACTTTTTAGGGAGTTCTTTGCACATACCCTCATGGATGCGTGGCGCACCGAGTTTGAGCTGTTGCGCTAGGGGACTATGACCGTATCTAAGTATGTTATGAGGTTCAATGATTTATGTCAATCATGTTACTTATTTTGTTTTTACTGTTAGAGTGAGAGTCTACAAGTTTATCGATGGGATCTTTTATGGTGTCAGACTTAGGATCGCACAGGAGTTGGAGACGGATACTTCATTTTATCAGGTAGTGGAGATCACTAGGAGTGTCGAGCGCATCCGTGTTTTAGAGAGTGAGGATCAGGAGGCTAGGAAGACTCGTAGACCACCAGGATCTATTGATCCCTATTTTTGAGGCAAGGCGCGTCATGGTAGAAGTTTTGTGGGTCATACAGTTCATTCAGCACTTCAAGTTTCAAATGGTTCTTCAGTTATCCATGGGTCCCAATGTACCCGTTCCGGATAGCTTCCACGGCTATGTCAGCAGAGAGGTTGCTTTGAGTGTGGGCATTCAAGGCACATGGAGAGAGATTATCCCAAACTCTGAGTGAGTGTACCATAATAAAATACTTAGTTTATGGTTTCCGGTCCAATTGCTACTACACCTACACAGCCAGCTAGAGATGGGGGATAGACGGATAGAGGGCGTCCTATAGGGGGCGGCCCAACACGTTTTTATGCTTTTCATGGTTGGACTGAGTCAGATGCACAAGATAATGTCCTCACAAGTATTGTTTCGGTTTATCATATAGACGCATCAGTATTACTGTCGAACCACCTGCATCCATTAAAGATGCAGCGCCTCTGGCAAAACGCGTTAGTACTGCCGAATAGTGCTAGTATGTAAAGCTAAAAATCATCTTTCAAAATAGAATAACAATACAAGAAATGGAAAGTCACAGAAACAACAAGTCACATTCAATAATATCTACATGCACAACTGAAAAATAACAATCTTTTAAATACGAAAGTAAACATATTTTTAGTAAAGAGATCTTTAGCACTGCTAATACCACAATCCACGGTACCACTATCCACAATAAAACTGTTCAATTTTCCACTATTCATAATACCACCGTGCTCTTGGCACGGAGTCCGATCACGACCCGACCGGCTAGGTCATCTCCCTTGGAGACTTTTTTGCACAACATCAATTTCTTTTTGAATTCCAGCTCAGTTCATAGCATATTACTACCATGTGTTCAGCATGGTGTCCGATCACGGCCCGATCGGCAAGGCCGTCTTACTTAAGACATTCAAATTTCTTATCAATCATTTCATTCCATATTTCCCACACATATTTAAATTCTTTCGGCACTAGTGGTCACAATAGTTATGTCACACTTGGCACTTGGCCGTATTTCATAATTCGAGTTCTTTTCACATATTTCACATTAATATCAATTTCATCAACAAGCCTTTCAATTCAAGATGTCAAGTACAAATGAGGGACAACATGAATCATGGGCATATAGAGGCTGCCACGTACCTTGGAAATTTAACACATATTCCATACTTCAACACATCAACAAGTAACAACATAGTATAATGGGAAGCATTTGAATGTATATTACACATAATGTTTTTACAACACAAGCACGTTTGAAATGCCATCTTCTACATCAATCAAGATTGAAACTTGCACAAATTGTAGGGGGACTATGGGAGTTCAGTTCCTAATGGGGGGGGGGGGG
>ML383498.1:0-45478 GCA_005239525.1 Nicotiana knightiana | reverse complement strand
CTTTCAGAAACAATAAATAATTTTCAGTCTCATCATGTTTTTCTTGTAGTATAATATGATTGACAATTCTGTAATAAGCTCGGTAACCACTGTATAATATCAATATCCATATTCTGGGAGGTTTCAATGAACGGATCATGTAATCGGTATAACTGTGGACTTCTTTGCAAGAAGTCATATATATCGGTAGTCCCTACTCGAGGGAAATCGGTAACAGTATGCTAGTTCTACCTTCCCACTAGTGAGGGCTATACGATAATCGGTAATTACAAGGTGCACCAGGTCTAACGAACCCGCCGTTAGCTACGGGATCCTTCAAAGTCTACTCCCATTTATACTTGTCTTTGTATCCGTATATACTCATAGGAAAATATTTTAAAACAATATAGGGCATTTCGGTTCTTATCAAATCATGTAATTTCATTTCGATAACAGTAAATTCAAGTAATGGTAGAACATATCTAGTGACAACAGGAATACTTAAAACAACGGTAATCATCTCAAATAACTATTTCGGTATCATATCGAGTAAAAGACTTGTCCTGTATGCAACTCAAAATAATCGGTAACATATTCATAAAAAAATCATGTGTAAATCATGCAAGTTATGAAAACACAAATTGCGGCAAGATTACTACTCACAGTACTAGTGCCGAAATACCAACTGCTTCACCTCAAGCAACTCGTACAAATTCCTCCAATCAATCTATAATTACCTAATATCGATCTCATGTTAATTTACTTATTTAGGCTAAACCCATCACTAATTTAGAATACCCAATCCTCCTAAGTTTTATATTTCATCATCAATTCGCCGAATGTATTTCAGTTGTTTAATCCACCTAGCTTCTTTATTCTAATCACTGTCAATCATCTCATTATTATAATTTATTGGCTAATCCTTAGTATCCAAATCTAAAACCAGCAACAGTAGAGACAACATGGATTTCTGATGCATTCTAAAGTCCCCAAAAGTTAAATCCTTATTACCACCATCATGGTGCCAATCATTGGCAATCATTCCATCTTATAAACCAAAATTAAGAAGTTTTACCAAAATAATTGTTATGGGTATCTAATTTCTTATACTTTGTGAAACCCTTCAAATATATGAACTGAGATAAAAAGAATTATTAGAAGAAAAGAACCCAGATGAGAAATTCGTGTATTATCCGTAAAAACCAGTTCGTGTTTCAGATTCCTCAAGGTTTGGTTCCAGCCTCTTTCTTCTTCTCCTTTTTCTTTCTTTCTTTGCGTTTTTTTTTGTTTCTGTTGTTTAGCAGCAGCTTTGCTGTTTTTTGTCCCTACCGTTGCTATTTTCTTTTGGCTTTTGGGTTACAAATTGGGCTTCGGCCCTTTTTTGTAACTCCTTGTTTCTTTTTTTTTTTTTTTTTGCTTTTCTTTCTCTTTTTGTATAGTTTGTTTCTTAAAATAAAGTTTTGTTATTATTATTATTATTTTGTTAATGACTAATACATCCTTATTAGAAATATAGGGTATTATATTTTACATGGTTTTTTTGGTGTTGTCCCTCCTTGTCTATCTTTTAATTAATGTGGTGCTTATGTTTTCCTGAGCCGAGGGTCTATTGGAAACAACCTCTCTACCTTCACAAGGTAGGGGTAAGGTCTGCGTACCCTACCCTCCCCAAACCCCACGATGTGGGATAATACTGTGTATGTTGTTGTTGTTGTTGTTACTATTAAATCAGGTTGTTGATCTTTCTCTTGATTGTTCACACTCTGCTTTGACTATGTCTCTTCTGCCATTGCTTAGTGGCTTCATTAATTTTTGGCCTTCCTGTCTGCGCCAAACTGCATCACTTTGACTCAAAAGCAGGCTCTGGTTTGGGTGTTTTAGAGCAGGTAACATGTTGTGTGGACATCAAACCAGAGTTTTGACGTGGTTGCACGATGATGCTAAAAGAGACAATCCAACTGAAACATTCTAACAATCAACTATACCTCAGTCCTTGGCAAAGTTGAGGCCAATAATATGAATCCTTTGTAATCTTTCTCTTTGTAGATTCTCTGCTTATTGGCATACCATTTGTATACAAGACTTTTCTTCCCATCTTCAATAAAATTATTTTACCAACAAAAAAAAAGAACAAAGAAAAAGATTCCTCTCCAATCGTTCTGCTCTATCTGCACTTAACAGGCAGTAGCAGAGACACCCTCCCTTCAAGGAATGTCAATTGCGCTACTTCATTGGAAAAATTCACAAATATATATGTAAATATTTTCTCTGTTCCAGTTTATGTGAACCTATTTCCTTTTTGGTCCGTTCAAAAAAGAATGATTCCTTTCTAAATTTGGTAACAATTTAACTTAAATTTACAATTCTATCCTTAATGAGAAGCTTTTATAACCACACAAATACTCTGTGCCCCTTTTTGACTTGTTTAGGACCACAAATTTCAAAAGTCTTCATTTTTTCTTAAACTCCGTGCCCAGTCAAACAGGTTCATATAAATTGGAACAGAGGGAATAATATAAAGTCAACATCAATTTGGAACAAGCATTAAAGCAATAGTCTCTATAGCCATACCCAAATCGCATACAAGCTGAGTTGTACGACGTCACCGTTTGTGCAGAATCCTACATACATCGCTGTTAACAGGAACAGTGATTTCATTAAACTATAGCATTGGATTTGGTGTGCACTAAGTTCCTATGCTTAATTGTTATGGACATGCGTGTACTTTGCCTTCTTCCTTTCGTAGTGCGTACTTGTTTGTGGATATAACCAGATTAAGTAATGTGAGTGATTGGATAGTGTCTATTTTTGAACTTTAATATTGCACCGCTACTTGTTCACCACATTGGAATTTAATTGGGTGACACGGCACATTTATCATTAGTATTCATCTAATGAAAGCTCGTGCAAATTCTGTTATAGGTTCTTAGTAGCATCAGCTGCATTTAATGTAAATTAAGAGTCAATATGCGCTCTTATCAATAGAAAAGATTCATTATCCACACTTATGTCGTTTACTTTATAGCTATATTGGAGACGTTATGTTAATACTGTCATGGATTCTTAAAAATACGAAATTACAGCTTATATAATTCCTTGTTGGACAGAGTTGCCCAGTAACTATGCTAGTAGGAGGCTGCGGGTACTTAGAAGTGCTTACAAGCTAGCTCGAATAATTACGCTTATATCAATGAAAGAAACTGATGATCAGAAAGAATTCTTGAAATGGCTGTTTTAATTTGCACCTTACATAATTCAAACAGACATCACTGCTTGATGCTATTGCTTAAAATGTGTTTTAGTTGTATATTTCCAATATTTGGAGATTATTACCAATTATTTACGACCCTCTGGTGAAATGCTGCGCTTTAACTCTTTAGTTCTGTCCCGTTATATATTATACTCTTATTCTAACTCTTTATGAGTATTAATATGATGACTATATTGACAGCATTTGCATGATGATGAGTGGGGCAGGCCACGCACGAAGTTTGTACCATAGAGGAAGTTCGAGTTCTGTGATAATCTTGGAAGAAAGTATAATTACATTCTTCCTCCCCACCTTGTTGATTTCGGGTTCAAAATAATTTTGACTTCTCCTTTGGATTCAACTCTTGGTTGTTGTACAACACAGATGTCACAAGTATTCATGTTAAGTTCTTAATGAAGTTTGGCTTGATGTTCAAATCTCAGACGCAATGTTTGTTGCCTCTTTTTATCTGTTGTCTCAGATCAAGATGGGAGCATATTACTGCTCCAAAGGTTCGGTTGTCCTGGGAGGATCATAGACATATGTTATAACTAGTTCATGTGCAGGTTGGCTGCTCTGTTTGATTTTTCTTTGAAAACTTAAAGCTTTCATTTACTCGGTTATCAAATCTCTAATAGCCTGTTTGACCAAGCTTTTGGAAGGAAAAAAAGTGCTAGAGGAGAAGCAGAAGTAGTTTTTGAGAAGCAGAAAAAAATAGCTTCTTTGCAAAAGTATTTTTCTGAGAAGCACTTTGGAGAAAAATACACTTAGAAGCAGTTTTTAAAAGATTGGCCAAACACTACTTACCGTTCAAAAGTGCTTTTCAAATTAATTAGCCATACTTCAAACTGCTTTTAACCAAGAGCACTTTTTTTAAAAGTACGAAAAATACTTTTCAAAATAAGCTGATGATTTTAGAAGCTTGACGAAGCAGGTTATAAATTTCTTATCAAGCTTGGAAAGAACTGCTCAATTATTAATGGGCTCAAATCACCCTTATACAAACACCTTTTGTTTCCCTTATCAATGAATGGACGAATTTCCGTTTAGAAGCTGTGAAAGTGATTAGGATGTGAAAGAGGAGTTTTCCTTGTCTAATAAAGTTTTTACAATATCAGGTTGCCTAAAAGACGTAACTTGCTATAACATGTTAAATTACACTAATTATTTTACAAATAAAAGTACACCAGTAATATAAAAGTTATTTACACAGCCAATATATATAATTTATTAAATCCTTTTTCTATTTTGTCTTAGAGGGTTTTGGATGAGGAATGGATTTTTATTTTAGCTGGCTCTTAAAGACTTGTGCAACGTACATTCTTGAGAAAATAACTCTGTTCATGAGAAAGCTACCTTAACTAACTAACGAACTTCACGGCCGAAACAAAACCATATCAAGCTCACAAATAACACATTTCTTTGTGGTTACCTTAAAGTTTGGCCACGAAACTTAGTCTGTTCGATTTTATCATTAAATAGTACCACACATTTCTGTGAAGATAAGAATAAAAGATTAACCAAAAACTATAGCCATATATAGGACAGAATGAATGTTAGCTTGAAGAAGCATTGGGTAGTGAAACCAGCAGAGGCAACATGGAATGGCACTGTCTCCTTATCAGAATGTGATCAAACTTTTGCTGTAACTCACGTACCGACCATTTATTACTACAGGTTTTGCCAGGATTGTCTTCCATCAACAGACAACATCATCAAAACCCTCAGGACCTCACTAAGCAAAGCACTGGTACACTTCTATCCATTGGCTGGTCGTTTGCGTTGGATCGCTGGGTCCCGCCTCGAGCTCGACTGTAACGCCTCGGGAGTCGTGTTCATGGAAGCTGAAACAGAAGCCAAACTAGATGATCTTGGCGATTTCTCGCCATCCCCTGACTCGAACAACTTGTTTCCCCGTGTAGACTACACAATCCCAATTGATGAACTCCCTTTGTTGTTTGTTCAGCTTACTAAGTTTCAGTGTGGTGGTATTGCACTAAGTTTTGCAATATCACATGCTGTGGTGGATGGCCAAAGTGCTCTTTACTTCCTCACCGAATGGGCTAGCTTTGCTCGCGGAGAGTCATTAGGGAACGAACCTTTTCATGATCGAAAATTGCTCCGAGCAGGGGAGCCTCCAATTGCACCTCCAACGTTTGAGCATTTACAGTTTAATCCACCACCATTTTTGCTTGAAAAGTCCAGCAGTGAAGAGGAGAAGAAAAATGAAACAAAGGGTTCCATGCTAAAAATTACGAAAAATCAAGTTGAAATGTTGAGAAAAAAGGCGAACCAAGGTAACCAAGGGCGTAGTTACACACGTTATGAAGTTGTGACTGCACATATATGGAGATGTGCATGCAAGGCAAGAGGTCATAAATTTGAGCAGCCTACTAATTTATGCATTTGTGTTAACATACGCAATATAATGCAACCAACTTTGCCTAAATCCTATTTTGGCAATGCCATAGTTGATGTTATTGCCAATGGCGTCTCGGGTGACATTACCTCGAGGCCATTGGAGTATGTTGCTCGAAGGGTTCGAGCAGCCATTAAAATGGTGACGAGTGATTATGCAAACTCGACGATTAATTTCTTAAAAAAACAGGAGGATTTGTCAAAGTATCAAGATATTCATGCATTTAGAAGCAAGGAAGGTCCTTTTTATGGAAACCCTAATCTTGGGGTTATAAGTTGGATAAGTTTGCCATTATTAGGACTGGATTTTGGGTGGGGAAAAGAGATACATATGAGCCCTGGAACTCATGAATATGATGGTGATTGTGTGATACTTCCAGGAAATGAAGGGGATGGATCTTTGACTGTTGCAATCATTCTTCAAGCTGTTCATGTTGATGCTTTCAACAAATTCTTCTATGAAGATATTGAATGTTGAAAAACAAAAGTGTTTTATGAGAAGAAAGGAAACAAATTAAAAACATGTAGCTTTTCCTAAATTGACATTGTTAGTCATGGTCTAATTAAGCAAAATAAACTCTTTATCTACACATTATTTAAATATATTTCCTTTATTTTCTATCGGATTTCTCATATCTTCATTTGATAATCTTAAACAATAATCGGTAATAAATGGTTTGAAAATCAATAACCAAAACTGGAACTATATTGATCGTTCGGAGGCTAAGCACGTTTTTTTCTTCTTTTTTCGCAAAGCACAATTCAATAGATAATTACTCATTTTGTTAATGATCAAATAGTTTCTATATTTTCGTCTTAATTGAATCAACATAACCAAATATACCCCCCCCCCCCCCCCACTCACCCACACACAGAGTCCCCCCCCCAAAAAAAGAGAAGCGTATGGTAAAAGAGAAATATAATTGTCCATTGGGCCATGAGAATAGAGATTAATCATCAGGACTGCAGATAGTTATACAAAAGAAGAAGAAAAAAAATCTGTAATAATTAATGAAATAGACTTCTGATCCTTAGAAATCATTTCACATATATGTCCAAGTTAATTATCTGAATCCAATATCATAAATTCGTAACTATTTATCATAGAAGACGGACACTTGGACGGTTTGAGAGGCTAAGGCTCCTCAAAACTTGCTCTATAATAATAACACAAACATTAGATATGGGACATTTTACATGGTGTAATTCACTAGCTATTCAATAAGGAAACCAATTGGTTTACTTATACCTCCGATATATTAAAGGCAATCAACATAAAGCATATATTTAAAGGGCTGTTTGCAACTTATAGTCTTTCCAAGAACCTTCATTGAAACATCATATGAGATGAAGTCTACCAAAATTGGTGTCAAACCTAAATCTTTTCACCTTCCTCTATGTTCAAAATTTCACTAACGCACCCGATAAAGAGAGAGAGAGAGAGAGTGGAGAGACAATTTCTCCTCAGCATATCCATTTTTCTCCAAGAACATGTTGAAATTAGCAATCGTAGGTTTAGTCTGCACCGCAGTGATTATTTCCATTTTATTTCGAATGTCAAATAATTCTATCTTCTGCAGAGCTCCGACACTAATGGGTCCGGTGATCCTCCGGGACACGAACTCAACAAAGGATGACGATCTAATGTCCCAACAACTCAAAGTCGAAGCCGTCCTACATTACGCAACGTCACGAGTGATACCACAGCAGACATTGGACGAGATCAAGGTATCCTTGGACGTTCTCAAATCTCTAACACCGTGTAATTTCTTGGTATTCGGGCTAGGTCATGATTCGTTTATGTGGGCGTCTATAAATCCTCGTGGCACCACACTATTCCTAGAGGAAGATCCAAAATGGGTCAAGGCCGTACTAAAAGACGTGCCATTACTACGTACCAACCACGTGAATTATCGGACAAAGTTGTGGGAGGCAGAGAAATTAATCGAACACTACCATAAGGAACCAGATTGTTCAGCTAAGAAATCATTCTTACCAGGTAATCATAAATGTAAATTAGCATTGGACATGTTATCTAATGAAGTGTACGATAAAGAATGGGACATGATTATGATTGATGGCCCTAAAGGTTATTTTGATAAAGCACCAGGAAGAATGTCAGCTATTTATTCAGCTGCTGTTATGGCTAGGAATAGGAAAGGATCTGGGGTTACGCATATATTTTTGCATGATGTGGATCGTAATGTTGAGAAAGTTTATGCAGAGCTATTTTTGTGTAGAAAAAATTTGGTTAAAGTTGTAGGAAGGCTTTGGCATTTTGAGATTCCTCCGGCTTCCAACATGACCAATGATTTTTGCTAGTGGTAGGATGGTTGGAATTCCTTTGCCTTTAACCATGTCTTCCATTCGAGCCTCGGGAATTGAGAAATTTGTCTTTACGCCATCGGTGAGCCTAAGCACTAATCTGGATTAATTGGGTTAACGGGTTTTGGATACCACCTAAAAAACTGATTTTGCTAGAGTATTATGTCATTTTTCCTTTTTTTTTTTTTTTTGCTGGGAATGGTTACTTTAATTTATATTTAGAGTGTTGTATAATTTCTTAATCCCTTTCAAATTACTCATGTACTCTTCACGTAGATGCTAATAACTAATTTGTTTGGGAACATTTGAATCCCAAACAGATTTGATCCAGAAGAAACTAGATCACCTTCAAGAAAGCACATAATGCATTTCCGTTACTTGCACACGGTCATTAAACAAAATTATGTAACTTAAAACAAGCCATAAAGTAAAGTAAGAACACATAACATTTTCTTATTTTCATTTTATTTAAAATTATTTGACTAGACACAAAGTTTTAAAAAGAAAGAATATCTTTTATATCTAATTTGTAAAGTTGTAGTTATAAACATGGCATAATATTTGTGTGACTATAAAATCATATCATTTAAGATAAAATGAGAAATTTAAAGTTAAATTATTTGTAAATATAAAAAATATAACGCATTCTTTTTAGAACGTCATAATATCTTACGTTTATCAATTAAGTCGGTAAAAATATTCGATACAAGTGTACGTTTTTTAATATGAAAAGTTCCTCTTCCTCCCATTTCTTCTTCGTGGCATCACCTACTTTCACCTAACCAAAAATCACACCGAAAACTCCATCTTCACATAAATAAGCTCAAGAAGAGTTATTCTGATGGTCTGGGAATTTGTTGTGTTAGAAAAAATTAGAGAATTTCTAGGAACACACTGTTTATGGTTTAGGAAGCTTATAAATGCTTCTCGTTCTCTGCATGTTTTTCTTAAGAGACCCTCATTAGTCATCACCTATTTTTCTTATCCAACAAGCTTGCTTGCAAATTATCACCCTCTGTTTTTGTGACTGAAATTGCAAACATCCACCTCATTAGTTTTAAACAAGTCAGGTAAAAAAAATCAACTAGAGAAATCACATAAATATAGTACTTTTTTTGGTAATTAAACTTTTTGTATTAACCACTAATATAACATTTACAAATATGAGTACGTAGACCATCTCAGTCTGCTCTACAAGATAAAAGAAAGTATCACAACCAAAAAACAATCCAAATTCTCTGCCTCGCTATACACTTTCTAGTCTCTACCTGTTTGACTAATATTTACAATTGCTGAGCAACACTCGCGTATTCAGCTCTGAAGTTGCATATGCAAGCCACTCTCCTAGCTAGGACCTCCCATGCAGTAGTTTACTTCTCAAAAATCTGTGAATTTATCTCAATCCACAAGCATGAATATACTTTGCAAAGACTAGCTTAAGTACTCTTGCCATCTGAGATCTGCCCTTAGTTTTGCCATCTGAGATCTGCCCTTAGTTTTCATAACTATCCGTTGGTGATTTGCTGCCCACGAGTCTATAGGAGGATACTGAATTTGAAGCCAGCGCATGAGCCTGTGCCATAGGCATTTACCTTATTCCCATCAACAAACAAATGATCTCGCGTCTCTGGTTTTTGATGGCATAAAAAACAAATGTCATCTACCTGCATTCCCCATTTCTTCAACCTATCAGCTATTAACATTCTTCCTTGCACCAGTACCTGCATTCTCCTTTTTTTCAGGTACCTGAAGCCACAAGGTGAAGATGGCTTTTGGTGTTGCTTTATTTGATACATTAATCCTTTCCATGGAACTTTAGTTCGTATACGTGATGTCCTTAAATTATATTCGAATGCATATTTGAATGAGTAGGCGAAATACCCTCTTATTCTTTGGTGAGGCATATGATTCTATGACAGATATGTGGCGTTATTAAACATCTATGGTTGGGGTGAGTGCACGAGTTGAGAGTGCTTATTAGCGATGAGTCGGTCTTTGAGGTTGGGTGGTTATGGGCAGGTTGTTTGAGTGTTTTTAATTGGTCATTAATATTTCGGCATGTGAAAGTTTGGAAAGGTACGAACGCGTATGCGAGGGCTTAATTGTTGATATCAACCATGTTCTTAGGTGTAGTGTGTTGAATTGCTAAATGTTCCTCCATTGTATGATGTCTTGAGTGCATTGTTTGGTTAGCAAGGTTTTAGGTTGCTCGAGGAAGAGCAAGAGCTTAAGTGTGGGGTGGTGATGTTAGGCTAAAATCTATATTTTCGCATGTAATTTGTCTTGCATTATACCTTAATCTTGTTAACTTGTGTAAATATTTGTGGTTCGAGCTCAATAATGATGTTTATATGCGTAGGAGTCAATTTGAAATGATTTGGCAAGCTTGCATGCAAAGTGAAGTAAAAAACAGAATAATTTGGAGGGAGTATGAGTTTGGTGCCCAGGTTGGTGCCAGGCACCAACCAAAATGCCAAATAGTGGAAAATTTTGGTGTCCTGGTTGGCGCCAGGCGCCAAGCGAGATGGCTAAGGGTGGTTTTCGTCTTAATTAGGTTAGGACTTGGTAGTTTCGATCCTACACGCCCCCAACATGTATAAAAAGGGGTTCTAAACCTATTTCTTAGGGGGAGACATTATTGGAGAGGCAAGAAGTCTATGAGAACACTTGGAAGCAACGAATCACAAGAGTTTTCTCTTCCGTTCTTCTTTAATCTGTATTTTAATGCTGTCAATTATTATCATGATTGTTAGTATGGTTATGAGTAGCTAAACTTTCTCATCTAGGGTTTGATAGAACCTTTTGAAGGATGATTTTCTGTTGCGTTTTATATAATTGAGCCGTTGGTTTTCTCTACTTGTTCAACTACGTGTTTATTGTTGTTGTATGAATGACCATCAATTGACTGTGCCTATTTAGTATGTATTGAATGGAAAATGGTACATATTTAGGTAGTTGTTGAACAAAATCACTCCTAACGTATGTGAAGAATCAATATAGAGGGTTTAAAGGTGGGAGTAGAAATAACGAAACCTTGTGTGATCTTAGTAAGCGGTGAATTAGTGTCTGCTACCGTAATTCGGAAGAATATGTCTAGTAAATTGTAGTTGTTGCTCGGAAGAGAATTACGACATCCGAAGTACTCACGATCGATAGAGAATACTTATGCGAAATTAGAGAAAACGTAGCAAGGAGAATTTCGACAATTGGGGAAATCATAACTCTAGGCCTCCTTAATATTGTCTCTACCCCTTAGTATCTTTAGTTAATAATTCTACTTTAATTAGTTAGAAATAAAATCTCAATCTTTATAACTTCAGAATTTGTTCAAACTTGTCTTCTTAGTGATCATAAACAGTTGTAGCAAAACTTTAGTTTTCTGCGGGATTCGACTCCGGGCACTTAAATCAGATTGTATTTACAACGACCACTTAGTCTTTTTTGTAAGGCATAGTTGGGCGTGATCAAATTTTAGCGCCATTGCCGGGGAATTAACAGTGTAGCTGTAGCTGTAAATATTGTTGGGTATCAAGTTTGGATTTTTATTTTATTTTATTTTATTTTATTTTGTTTTGTTTTGTTTTTATTTTTGATTTGAGATACATGGAATCTTGGAATTAGGAAAGTTTTGATATTGGTAATTTTACTTTTGATTCTCCTTATGCATATTGTGGAGGAAACCACCCATGTCAAAATTATCAAAATATTCCTGAGAGCGAGTTATGTGCCCCCAACTCAATCTTATGTGTGGAATGTGTGTGATATGTGTGGTGGTCAAGATGGTCACTTTCATGGTTGTACTATATTTCTCATCCTCCCCCAACCCCTTACTATGATGATTCTACTTTTTCTTGTGAAGTTAATAAGAACAAAGAACCCAAGGATGATGATCTGAAAGAGATCAAGGATATGTTAAGGTGCCTTGTGGAACAAAATGATGAGAAACAACTGCACATACAAAGTCAAGATGCTACTATTTGCAATCTGGATGCACACGTGAGTCAATTGGTTGAAGCATTTAATGCTCAACAAGCTAATATTGGGGATAGTAGCCAAGGAGAGCATGAATTAGATACCGAAATTGAGGTTTTAATGGAGGAGGTTAGAGTAGAACACCAACAATCTATCCAACTAGAATTGAGGATGGCGATGTTAAAGAAGTATACTAAAGTCAGCAAAGGATATTGAAGATACAAATGTAGTTGCCTCTAGTGTGATTGGTGTTGAGGAGGTCGAAAATGTTGAATTTCATGTATTTGAGCGCGTTGAACCTCATTCCAAACACTTCTTTACATTATGTTCAGATGGTGAAATGATAATTGATTCATATGAGCATAAAAATGAGTCAAGGGAAGAGGTAGATGAACCTTATATTTTGAAATTTTCAAGGCCGTCTAAGCAAGGTGACACTCCTCGATCGAGAGCCAAAAAGTGCATAAGAATTTATTTTATTTTTGGCTCACAAGAGTTTGTACTGCCCCAAGAGCATAATCATAAGCTTGAAGCAGAACTTGGATTTCAATTCATAAGCTCGAGGTGGAGGACAAAAGTAACTCGCGTCGTGCCGCGACGTTAAATTAGGCGCTTGCTAGGAGGAAACCCAACTTTACTGCTTTTTTATTTTTTATTTTTTTATTTGTTTACTTTTTGTTTAATTGTGTTATTTTTTTGTAGAGTAGTTTTTTTTAATGTTGTATGAGCATGGAAAGGAAAGACATTGGAAGGAAGCAAAAGCAAACCAGATGGTTGGAACTAAGTGTGAGGTACCCGCACGGACGACCAGGCTTGGGAGAAGTCTGAGTATCCCATGAGCTACTGATGCTTCGGCTTTTGGCCTACCAGGGAGTTTCTTTAACCCTCTTGTTATTTATGGTGTGTATTGGGGACAATTCACAATTTTAAGTGTGGGGTGAGAAGATTATCTGGATAATTTTATATGATATTTTAGTTGTGTTAGTTTAACTAAAAATATTTTCTTTGGATTTTTCCTGACGAAGGATCTCTTGGACAGCTTTCTTGAGGGATTAAGGTCCAAAAAAAAAATTCACAAATATTTTTTTAGTCGTAGGTAGACAATAATCCCCCTTGGTTTTTCTTTTGGCGTCAGTTCTTTTCCAGGAGATGTAATTTGAACCGGGTAGTTTTTTATTTTTTTAGGAAATCATGGAAAGACAACGTGAGTGTTGTTATGTGCCTTTTGACCTGTTTGATGCTAACATAGTTAGGCCTTAGCATTCAAATTACCTTCCTAACATGTTTTGATGAAAATTGATGCCGTGAAAAATTGAATAGCCGGTCTGTGACGCTTTCTCTCAGTTACTTGACTCATTGTGCTTTATTGCTTAATAATTCTTGACTTTGTGATTACTTGCCTAAACTTGAGAGTTGGAATGGAACCGTCCCGATTGGGGTCATGTGCATTGTGTGATGTGAGGTGATGATTACATTATGTGCTATCATGTGTGCGTCTAGAAATTTCCCTGTGTGTTAGTCGAAGCGAAACAAGTAAGCTTTGTGAGTCTAGGAGATGATATAGACATTTCTTTGATTATCCATGTCACGAACCAAACCAATAGGCCGCGACGGGCACCCGATACCTTACTCGACCGAGTACCAACGTAACATATCTTTCTTATTACATTATCATATACACGTGACATACGAGCCTAATAGGAAAACATCATCATTTACAAACTCAAAACATAGGCCGACAAGGCCGTACAATCTTTCACGTATATGACATATGTCTACAAGCCTCGAAGAGTACATAAATGTCATAAAGGTCGGGATAGAGTCCCGCCATACAAAACAATACCCGTCTAAATCATACTAACCAAACAAGCGACTCTGAAACAAATGGAGCGATGCCAATCTGCGGTCGCATATCAACAATGCGAACCGCAGATCGACAATGCGAACCGCATATCATTAATGCGGTGACGACCTGGAAACTAGGGTTTTGAAATGCAAACGCAGAGTTGACTTGAAGGGGTATTTTTGTCTATTTTGGCCCCGAATTTTGGCCCACTATAAATAAATTTATTAGGGTTTTGTGGGTCATTCTGGTTGGGTCTTTGAAGAACATTACCCTATTGAATATTCTTTTCCTTTTTGGAAGCATTAGAGCAAGAAATCCTTGGGTTTGTAAGCATTCATGACACTTATTATTCCTAACTTTTTGTCATTTACTATGTGTAGCTAGCCTTAAATACTAAGGTTGTGGACCCTAAATGAGTGTTATGTATTTGGGTATTTGCCATTGAATATATGCATAATGGGGTGTTGATATTTATTTACTCTTCATTTCATAATTATTGTTAGTGGTTGCAAACATTAACTTATGCCATAAATTCTTTCTTAACTTGGAAAAGTGGGTTAGATTTGGTAAGAGTAAATATCAATAACTCAGGCTTTAAACCTTGTTTAATAGAGTCACTTAGGAATAAGTTGATTTTGTTTGGCAGCAAGTGATTCGGCTTTTAGTGCAACTCTTTTAGAGAAAATTATAAAGAGGAAGTTCTACTCTATTATTGAAAAATATTGAGTAGACATTTAGAAATCAATTGCATATCAAGAACTTCCCCTTAGAAATATATCATATTAATACCCATTTGCATTACACTTCATCAAAGGGGACACAACCTTGGTCTACTTAATCATATTAATTACAAAATTATTACACAACAAATCCTCAAAAATTCCCGTTCACTAATGGAATGGAATTATGATTTGAGTTAAGAATCACACTATCAAAGTATTATTTTCACACCTATTCCCTGTGGGATTCGACCCCAACCTTGTTGGGTTATTATATTTGACTTCAACCGCTTTACACTATTTTAAAGTGTAATTTGAGCGTATCAAATTTTGGCGCCATTGTCGGGGAATACGATTTTGAAATTACTAGTTAGTGTGTACTTCACTTTATATCTGTTCTATTCCATCACAAGTTACTTGTTTTGAATTGGTGTCCCAGGTCACAATGGCCGAGTTGTATGGAGAAGAAGAAAATACTTTCGCCGATATTGAGGAATACATCGACGACTCCAATGCCATCCTTCCATCGGCAGTTGGTGCATCGACATTTAAGGTGGACCATGGAATGATACTGATGCTTAACGCAGAAGGATTATTTCACAACTCAATAGATGATGATCCTACGCAACACCTAAGAAACTTCTTGGGTGTGTGCGCCATGCAAAAACAGACCAATGTGTCGGATGACGCTTTGAGGCTGCGGGTGTTCAAGTATTCCTTAGCGGGAGAGGCAAGGAAGTGGATCCTCAATTTACTCCCTCACACCATCACTACATGGACGGAGCTTGTCCGAGCCTTTTTGTCAAAGTGGTTCCCGGATAGCAGAAATCTGAGCTTAGAGACAAAATATTTTTCTTCAAGCAAATGTCGGGGGAGCACTTACACGAAGCGTGGGACCGTTTCAAGCTGTATCTTGTGAGATCACCAAACCATGGGTTCCCGTAAAACATTTTGATGGAGAAATTTTACATGGGTCTAGACCCGCTCTCTCAGTCAATTGCGAAGAATGCGGCGGATAGGTCCTTTATGGACAAGTCATTTGCTAGGATTACTCAAATTTTAGACAAGATGGCTAAGCACAATCAAGCATGGCATTCGGAAGATACAATTGGGGGAATTTCTTATGGCACTCCTTCTCTTGAAAACATGATCAAGGAGAATCAAGAAAGAGACCAAGTGATTGCAGGTCTTGCCACTAGTGTTGATGTACTGACAAAGAGGCTCAAGGAAAATCAAACGAAGAAAGTGCCGATGGTGGAAGACATGAAATCAATGGGTAATCAAGAGTGGGAAGAAGCAAATTATGTTCAAAACTCTCAGGGTAGTTACCGCCAACAAAACAATTGGAGGCCCAACCCGCAAAGGCAAGACCAACAAAATTGGCGCAATGATCAAGGTGGCCAATGATCTTGGAACAACAACAAAAACTATCCCAATAGAAGCTCCAACCCTTATGTTCCACCGCGAGGGCAGTATCCTAACTCTTCACAATACAAGGAGGGGTTGTCAAGTGAATCAAAAATGGAAGGGATGCTAGAGCGGATTCTGCAAAATCAAGAGAAAAATGATGCAACAATGAGGAATATGTCCGAGGTGGTGGGCTCACACACCGCTTCGATTCAAAAACTTGAATTGCAAATGAGAGATCTATCATGAGAGCAAACTCCCAAGATAAAAGGCACACTTCCAAGTGACACGGTGGTCAACCCAAAAAGCGGCCCAATGGGGTCGACATCTCATTGCATGGCCATCACAACGAGAAGTGGTAAGGTGATTCAAGACGAAAGTGAGAAAGTGAGTGATGTTGAGAAAAGTGATCAAGGAGAGGAAGCACGGAGTGAGTTGCCGGTAGTAGTGGGAGTTGAGGAAACCCCCCTAGAGGATGAGGTTCAAGGAGAGAGAAAAGGAAAGGCCGTGGAAAAGGCGAAGGAGACCCCAAAAGATCCTCCGCCAATTCCTAGGCCCAATCCTCCGTTTCCTCAAAGGCTTTCACGAAAAGTGGATGACGGGAAGTTTGAAAAATTCTATGACATCTTGAAACAATTGTCGGTGAACATTCCATTCTTGGAAGCCTTCCAAGAAATGCCGGGGTTCGCCAAGTACTTGAAGGAGCTGACGACAAAGAAAAGAATGAGAAATAATGAGGTGGTAAATTTGACTCACATGGTTAGTTCAATAATTGCTACATCAACCGTGGAAAAGAAGGGAGACCCGGGAGCTTTTACTATCCCATGCACCATTGGATTGAGAAATTTCACTAGAGTACTTTGTGACAACGGTGCTAGTATAAATTTGATGCCTCTTGCTATTTACAAGCAAGCGGGACTGGGATTTCCAAGACCAACTAGCATGCATTTGCAAATGGCCGATCGAACCATAAAGAAACCCTTAGGAATTGTTGATGATGTTCTAGTGAAGGTGGGGAAGTTCCTTCTCCCAACCGACTTTGTCGTCTTGGACTGTGCGGTGGATAAGGAGATTCCTACCATTTTAGGAAGACCATTCCTCGCAACTGGAAAAACATTAATGGATTCGGAAAGACATGAAATCAAATTCCGAGTGAATAATGAAGAAGTTACATTCCAAGCAGGTAAGGGGTTGAAATTACCAAGCGCATATGAGGGGATCTCGGTTATTGATGTTGTTGATGAGGTGGAAGATGCCGTTGTGATGAAAATGGAAGAAGAGGGCCTCGACGAGGCATTGGCGGCAATTTTGGTAAATTTTGATGATGAAAACATCGAGGGTTATGCGGAGATAGTCAATGCATTGGAAGGGCGTGGGTCCTATACATATGCACCAAAGAAGCTTTCCCTCGAACTACAGAATCGAATGACACCGCCCGCAAAGCCTTCAATCATGGAGCCACCACAACTTGAGCTCAAACCCCTCCCATCTCACTTGAGGTATAAATTTCTTGGCTCTAATGATACTTTACCCGTAATCGTGTCTTCTTTGTTGAATGATGTGCAGGTTGATGCATTGTTAAATGTCTTGCGGGAGCATCGACAAGCGATTGGATGGTAAATATCAGACATTTGAGGAATTCCCGCCAGAATATGTGAACACAAAATCCAACTCGAAGAAGGGAGCAAACCAAGCGTAGAGCATCAAAGAAGATTAAATCCCTCTATACAAGAGGTAGTCAAGAAGGAGATAATAAAATGGTTGGACGCCGGGGTTGTCTACCCCATTGCGGATAGTCCGTGGGTCAGTCCAGTGCAATGTGTGCCTAAGAAAGGAGGCATGACGGTGATCCACAACGAAAAGAATGAAATTATCCCTACGCGGACGGTCAGCGGATGGAGAGTGTGCATGGACTACCGGAAGCTTAACAATGCTACTTGCAAGGATCATTTCCCTATGACTTTTATTGATCAAATGCTTGATCGGCTAGCGGGAAGATCCTTCTATTGCTTCCTCGATGGATATTCCAGCTACATCCAAATCAACATAGATTTGGAAGATCAAGAGAAAACAACATTCACTTGCCCGTATGGCACCTTTGCTTTTAGTCGAATGCCTTTTGGGTTGTGCAATGCCCCGACCACGTTTCAACGATGTATGATGTCCATATTCTCCGATATGGCGGAGGATTTCTTGGAAGTCTTTATGGATAATTTCTCGGTGGTTGGTGATTCTTTTGAGCATTGCCTTGACAACCTTCGACAAGTACTAAAACGGTGTGAAGAAACCAATCTTTTGCTAAATTGGGAAAAATGTCACTTCATGGTTGATGAAGGGATTGTGTTGGGGCACAAAATTTATAGAAAGGGCATTGAAGTCGATTGGGCGAAGGTTGAGGTCATCTCCAAACTCCCTCCTCCAATTTCGGTGAAAGGCATCCGAAGCTTTCTTCGTCATGCCGGCTTCTATCAGTGCTTCATCAAGGACTTTTCAAAAATTGCAAACCCTATGTGCAAACTCCTTGAGAAATACGCCACGTTCTCGTTCAACGATGAATGCCTCAAAGAATTTGAGGAACTTAAGGAAAAGCTCACCACGGCCCCTATTATTGTCACACCGGATTGGTCTCTCCCATTCGAGCTTATGTGTGACGCTAGTGGTGTAGCTATTGGAGAAGTTTTGGGTCAAAGGAACAAAAAGGTTCTTCATCCTATCTACTATGCAAGCAAAACTCTCAACGGTGCCCAAATGAACTACACAGTGACAGAGCAAGAACTCCTTGCTATCGTCTATGCTTTTGAGAAATTCCGGGCCTATCTTTGGGGTCTAAAGTGATAGTCTTTACAGATCACGCTGCTCTTCGCTATCTCATGGCGAAGAAAGATTCTAAGCCAAGGGTAATCCGATGGGTCCTTCTATTGCAAGAATTTGACTTCGAGGTCAAAGACAGAAAGGGCACAAAAAATCAAGTTGCGGACCATCTCTCCCGAATTGAAGAAAAGGGGAGCACGACAGATGACTTAGATATTGATGATGCTTTCCCTGATGAGCATATTCTGGTATTGTCTTCCTCTTTAGCTCCTTGGTATGCCGATATTGCAAATTATATGGTGAGTGAGCTGATCCCGGATGACCTGGAGTCATACCAGAAGAAGAAGTTTTTGAGGGACTGCCGTCAATACTATTGGGAGGAGCCATTTCTGTTCCGCATTTGTGCGAACAACATTATTAGAAGATGTGTCCCAGAAGAAGAAGTGATGCCTATTCTAAAGGCATGTCATGACTCACTCGTGGGGGGCCATCATGGAGGGAATCAGACGGCAGCGAAAGTGCTTGAATGTGGATATTATTGGCCAAATATCTTTCATGATGCAAATCAAATGGTCAAAGCTTGTGATGAATGCCAACATCAAGGGTCAATCTCCAAGAGGTATGAAATTCCAATGAACTTTGTATTGGAGGTTGAAAATTTTGATCTATGGGGCATCGACTTTGTGGGGCCGTTTGTAAGTTCTTGTAGGATGAAATACATTCTTGTAGCTGTGGAATATGTGTCCAAGTGGGTTGAAGCCATTGCCTTGCCAAACAATGAGGGTAGGAGTGTAACCGCATTCTTGAAATGAAACATATTCACTCGGTTCGGCACTCCTAGAGCAATTCTCAGTGACGATGGTTCCTACTTTTGTAACAGGGCTTTCAATGGGTTATTGGAGAAGTATGGTGTAAAGCACAGGGTGGCGACGCCTTATCATCCCCAGTCGAGTGGCCAAGTCGAAATCTCCAACCGGGAGATAAAGAGCATCATGGCAAAAACAATTAATGCAAACCGGACCGACTGGTCAAGGAAGCTGGATGATGCATTATGGGCCTACCGAACAACATACAAAACTCTGATAGGTATTTCTCCATACAGGCTAGTGTTCGGAAAGCATGTCATCTACCCGTGGAGCTTGAGCACAAAGCCATGTGGGCACTCAAGAATTTGAACCTGGATGGAATGAAGCTGCAAATTTGAGGCTAAATCAACTCAATGAAATGGAGGAATTACGTTTCCATGCTTATGAGAGCGCAATTATGTACAAAGAGAGGATGAAGGTCATCCATGACAAGAAGATCTTGAAACGAGAATTCCACACTGGTGACTTGGTGTTACTATTCAATTCCCGACTCAAACTCTTCCCGGGCAAACTCAAATCTAAATGGTCTAGCCCTTTCAAAGTGGTGAATGTCTCCCCTTTTGGTGCGGTGGAACTAGAAACTGAGGACGGACTTCGTACGTTCAAGGTAAATGTCCAACACATCAAACACTACTTGGGTACCGATGGTGAGAAGCATGTGGTAGAGCAATTGGCTCTAACGGATGGTCCTTGTCCTACCGATGAATGACTCCAAGAGAGCACCAAATTCGTCGTGCCGCGACGTTAAATCAAGCGCTTCATGGGAGGCAACCCATGTGTGGTAACATTTATGTGTAGTAACATTTTTCTTATTTATTTTTTATTTTTCAATAAATGTGGCTTGTGAAGGAGTTTAACGAGTGTCAGTGCAGATAGTTCAAGCAATCGCAAAGGCAGAGTCAAATTGCACATAAAAAAAAGAAAGAAAAAAGTTGGCAATTATGCGATGCATATGCGACAACATTTCTGGTTTGCGATTCGCATTTAGATCGCAGAAATCAACAAATGTCTGGGAAATCGGATGGCCAAATATGCGATGCCAAGGTGCACTATGCGAACCGCATTACATGTATACTATCGCGTAGTACACTGCATTTTCACACTCAGAATAGTTGTACTAAAATCACCGCATCTCCTCCCAGGTAAGCCCTCATATCTCTCTCTCCCATCTTCCCGTTTAAAAAAAAAAAAGCGAAAGCAAAAATGGAAAAGACCTAGATTGGGCAAAACACAAATCGAAAGAGCAAAGAGCCTTATTTTGCGGATCCACTTATCTTCTACATCTATTCATCGGGTGTGTTCCTCTCTCCCCTCTTCTTGTGTTTTATTTCGTTTTGAATCATGGATTCCATAGTATCATTGTTGGGCTGAGGTGAAATCATAAAGGGGAGAGGAAGGGTAGAAATATTGATTGGTAACTGGGCCTGGGAGGTTGTGAATTTTTGAAAATCCGCCATTGTTAGGGCTAGAATGATGTACTTAAAGGATCCGCGGATCGCATTTCTAAAATGCGGACCACATATGTGTCGCAAATCCTGCCCTAGAGCCTTTGGGAATGAAGATAATGCGATCACATAGTCAATTTGCTGTTCGCAGATGCGTCGCACCCTTCAACATAATGTTTCCCCAGCACACCTCCCTGTTTGCGGCTTTTCTACGATCGCATAATCACCTTTGCGGTGACTTATGCGATCGCATATTTGTTTCCAGTGTTCCCATCCACTTCTGCGCTGCATATGCAAACCGCATAGTGGTTATGGGATCGCATATGCTATCGCACTAATGCTCCTGTTTAACTATGTTCGCTTATGCGGCTGGTTTGCGATACGCATTATGGTTATGCGATCGCATACCTCGTCGCATAGGCGAAATTTTCTGTCTTTTTATATTTTCGTGATTTGTTTTTATTTTGTCCTCCCGTGCACTCACATGTAGTTTCTCTGTGCAGCGATGCCTCGTAAGCATACAATCGCTAAGAGAGCCTCCACAAGTAGGAATGCACCTCCACCTAAGCGTGCACATCAGGAACCTCCATCGAATATTGTCGAAAGTCCCTCCCAGTCTGATGAGGGGGGTAGTGAACCAGAGGTGAACTTGGAAGCTGAGATACGGAGGAAACAGGGGGACGATTACCAGCTCCGCTTTCCACTGCCCCTATCTAAGGAGTTGTACCGGGAGGGTCTGACCACAAGAAAGATCTTACCCGAAAAAAGGCTCAGTCTCAACGGCCTGAAAGAGCAATATCCCCGTATTCTACAGAACATTTAAACAAGAAAATGGGACTGCTTTACTGAGCCCCTCGGAGAATAAAATGAAACCATGGTGATAGAGTTTTATGCTTCTTATGCTGCTTCTAGGAATGCCCATCACAAGAGGAACAAAATTTTCAGTGAGGCGGTGTTTGTCAGGGGGGTTGAAGTGGAGTGTCACCAGGCCGCCATCCACACTAGGTATTTTTCAACATCGCGCCCAAGCACGAAAGAATACGAGGCCAAACTGGCCAACAAAGATGGAGAGCGTGCTTGGGTCGCCTCTGTTATTGCAAAAGGTACTCTGGCCTGGATTTCTCCTAACCACAAGATCTACAAAGAAGATTTTTCGAGAGAAGGAAGATTCTGGCTTGCTTTTGTTGCATCCCCTCTGATCCCCACCAGAAACGAAACGCATATAAGCATTGAGAAGGCCATTCTCATTGCTTGAATTATGTCCGAGATCAATGTAGATGTGACCGACATTATTTTTCAAGAGATTGGTGTCCGAGCTTGGCAGAAGAAGACCTCATTTCCTTTCCCCTGCCTCATCACTGCACTGTGCCGAGCTGCTGAAGTCCCCCTTATGCCTTCATGTGACAAGGCAGCCAAGATTGATAAATATATTGACATCACCCGTATCAGTGATGCGGGGCCCAGGGCAGCGGCATCTCCTTCAGTCAACCCAATGCCTACCCCTACAGATGCAGTGCCTTCAGAGCCCCAGCCTTCTACAGCAGAGCCATCCACCACTGCCACTGCCTTACAACCTACTGCCCATGCTGGCACCCCCACAGCCGTTCCGTTGCCTGTTCTCTCCCAGCTTGGTCTCCTAGCTCAGCATACAAATGCTAAGGTAGACAAGCTCCTAAGAGAACTTCCTAATCTGATTAGACAGGCCCTCACCCCCATTCAATCTTCAGCAACTGCCCTTGAGGGTCGCCTTCACGGGCTTGAGGCCCGCATTGAAAAGGTTGAGCGAGGTCAGGTTAGACATTTGCCAGAGCTCCGGACCGATGTGTCCACTTTGCAGAAGGATCTCCACCGACTGCAGCACTTGGAGTTTGACTTTTCATCCCTCCTGCCCAAGGAAGGGCAACAAGGAGTTGGTACCTCTGAGCCGGGGCTAGGCTTTGATTTGTCCACGCTGATGACGGCCCCTGCCGCACTGATTATCCCTCCACCTTCAGCTCCTCCCGCACCCGTTTCTATACCTTCGCGAGAGGAGCCCATACATTCTTCAGAATCTGAGGGTGAGTCATCCGACGAGGAGCAGGGTCCTCAGGAAAAGGGAAATGGGGTTGTCATCCCTATAGTTGCAGATCCGACAGAGGAGGCGCTCATTCAGCTTGCTATTCAATGTTCTCTAGAGTACACTACTGCCCCAACCTCAGTTCAGCCTTCAGCAGATGAGGGCGGCAGCTCCCACACTCCAGTCATTCTTGCCGCTGAGCCTGCAGAAGATGCTCCTGTCCATGAGACAGTTGAGGATACCACAGACCCCCGTAGTGTTTAGCGCGCCCCAGAGAGCCCCTAACTCTGTCTTTACATTTCTTATGTAGTGGAGACAATGCATATCTTCTTGTTCGGGGGTGGTTGTAAGTATTTTTTGTAACAACTTGGATAATATAGTACTTGCAATTTTGTTGTATGTATGAATAGTTTTGTTTCTATTTTTGTTTATGTACTATGTCTAAGTTGTCAATAAACCAGTGTACATATTTCGTTTGTGATATTAATATGTCGAGTTTTTCTCCTTAAGTATTATTAACAAATTCCCTTTGGTTTTTCTTCACCGGATTCTTTTCCAAGGGTGGAATAGTAGAACCATGGAGCTAGGAAGAAACATGTTGACCAGTTTAGTGTAAGTGTCTAGTCGCAAGCATGTACATCTGTACATAATCCATACCCTTTATATATATATATATATATATTAGAATTGTATCAACTCTGTGAACTTGAGGCTCGCCTTTTGACTCTATGTTTACTTCGAAATATACATGTAAATAATGAGAGTTTTGAGTCGGCAAGCCCTGACTCTTGAGCTAAAACGACGTTGAACTAAACAAGTCATGTACCGTGTGTGTTAGATGTTTGTATCAATAATTATTGTGCTTGCGTCCATCATCTAGAACTTGCTCGGTTGGTCTTTCAGTGCTAATGATAATTATGTTTGGTTGGAGAAATGACCTTAGGCATTCTTTGTGTATTCAAATTAAACCCCCATTAGCCTTTGTAGCCACCATTGTACATATATTATCACTAGTTACCCCATTTGAGCCTTGAACTTTTTCTTTGGTCACCTCAATGCTAACCTTCCCCTTTTTGAAAAATAATTCCTCTTTTGAACCCGTCCCTCCTTCAATATTTAGAATGAGGCAAAAAGCCTAAGTTGGGGGTGTAGTGTCAAAGTGGAAATTAGTAAGGTTTTCTTTTGAAATTATTCAAGCTTCAAATAAATAAATAAATAAATAAATGTGTTTATGTAAATAAATATGGGAGCTTGAAGAAATTTAGCGAGGTGCCTAAAATGATTCTATGTTGGTAACTAGAGGCAAACTAGGCCATGTGGTTTGAATAGAAACAAAGTGCATCAAGAAAGAAAAATGTGAGTAGTGTTCAAGGAGGGTGTAGCCATTTTCCCAAATGTGTATCCTACCTTTCCCTAAACCTACATTACAAGCTTATAAAGCCCTTATCAGATCTCCAACCGAATATTCTTGAAAATTCTATGAATTAAAATAAGGGCAAGCCTATGGATGATGTGTTGTGACACTTGAAATTCTTGTGAGTGTGAGTGTTTATGTAAATATGTCCCTTGTTTTCATTGTAAATATTGTGAGTTGGGACTTTCTTTCTTTGTGGTGAGGGCACATGTACTGTGGTGTACAACAGTAGTTGAGTTCTTGAAGTCGGGTGCAAATATACTCAGCTGAGAAGTAACATTTTGTCAAATAGCTCGAGGCTCAAAGTTCACAAGTTGAGAAGTTTCCTTCTAAATATTAGTAATTATTCATAACGGGTAATTGGATGAAATGCATGCTTGTAGTACTGACACTTAACATTGTCCGTGGTCATAGTTATTTTCGGTCTTATAGTTAATGAATAAGTTAAAATAAAGTCTTTCTAGTTGCTTGAGGACAAGCAAGAGTTCAAGTTGGGGGTGTTGATGTGCCGGAAAATTTCGGCACATTTAATACCAAATTGCTTAGGTTAGAGCTTGTTTCAAGAGCATTTACTCTTTTTACTTATAGAATTATGATGTTTTGCAGTACATGAGGCTTAAACGCTCAAGAACATGGAAAAGAGATCAAAGGAGATAAAAAGGGAGGAAATTAACATTATGCGATCGCATATTTGACAAGAGGATATTGCATAACTAACATGCGAATCGCATAATGCACCAAGGGATTGCAGACCTCAACAGAAAGATTGGTCAGGTTCAAGAGCAAGAATGCGGTCGATTATGCGATCGTATAACTCACATGCGAGTCGCAGAATTAATCGCAGAATCCCGTGTGCCTGATACTGCCTCAAGAATGCGATGCTAATCTGCGGTCGCATATCAGCAATGCGAACCGCATATCAACAATGCGAACCGCATATCATTAATGTGGTGACGACCTGGAAACTAGGGTTTTGAAACGCAAATGCAGAGTTGACTTGAAGGGGTATTTTTGTCTATTTTGGCCCCGAATTTTGGCCCACTATAAATAGATTTATTAGGATTTTGTGGGTCATTCTGGTCGGGTCTTTGAAGAATATTACCCTATTGAATATTCTTTTCCTTTTTGGAAGAATTAGAGCAAGAAATCCTTGGGTTTGTAAGCATTCATGACAATTATTATTCCTAACTTTTTGTCATTTACTATGTGTAGCTAGCCTTAAATACTAAGGTTGTGGACCCTAAATGGGTGTTATGTATTTTGGTATTTTCCATTGAATATATGCATAATGGGGTGTTGATATTTATTTACTCTTCATTTTATAATTATTGTTAGTGGTTGCAAATATTAACTTATGCCATAAATTCTTTCTTAACTTGGAAAAGTGGGTTAGATTTGGTAAGAGTAAATATCAATAACTCAAGGCTTTAAACCTTGTTTAATAGAGTCACTTAGTAATAAGTTGATTTTATTTGGAAACAAGTGATTCGGGTTTTAGTGAAACTCTTTTAGATTTGGGAAAATTATAAAAAGGAAGTTCTACTCTATTATTGGAAAAAATTGAGTAGACATTTAGAAATCAATTGCATATCAAGAACTTCCCATTAGAAATATATCATATTAATACCCATTTGCATTACACTTCATCAAAAGGGACACAACCTTGGTCTACTTAATCATATTAATTACAAAATTATTACACAACAAATCCTCAAAAATTCCCGTTCACTAATGGAATGGAATTATGATTTGAGTTAAGAATCACACTATCAAATTATTATTTTCACACCTATTCCCTGTGGGATTCGACCCCAACCTTGTTGGGTTATTATATTTGACTTCGACTGCTTTACACTATTTTAAAGTGTAATTTGAGCGTATCAATAGCCTACTTGGAGGGCTCTCGACCTGTGTATCGGGGCCTGTGGGCATGAAATGCAGCGTCCCAAGGAAAAAGGGACGTCAGTACGAATAATGTACCGAGTATGTAAGGCGCATAATGTACATAAGAGACATGGAAGAAATATAGAGTACATGACTCAACATGTAAGTCTGAATAACTATGTAAATCTTAAATCATTTTTAACAGCATGCATATGCGTATGAATGTCATGTCGTGCATAGGTATATGTTTCATAACATCATCAGCCTCTGAGAGCATCCCATCATATCATATCGGCCACTGTGGGAAAAATCATCATCGTATACCAGCTGATCATGTGGTGGTGCGTATATAAAGACATAACCTTTCCCATATCCCATATCCCATATACATATACATACATATATGCGCATATATAATGCCGTTTGAATCATATATATATATATACATATATACACGTATATAATGCCGTTTGAATCATATTTCAGCCACTGTGAGCAACATCATCATCATATACCAGCTGATCAGGTGGTGGTGCGTATATAACGCCGTAACCTTTTCTCATATCCCATATACATATATTTACATATATACGCGTATATAACACTATCTGGTCATGGGTCAATGCACATGTATGAAATGCATGAAAAGTACGTAATAATCTCAATATTCCTTCCGGATAAACTTTTCCAACCGCGTATTATTCTGAGACCATGAACAGAAAATAATAATAATTCTCATGGGGAATCAAGAATGTAGAAACCCATACTATTTATATGAATATAGTAATTTATAGAAACTGTGTATTTCCTCGTTTCTTCAGTATAATTTGGACCATGCCAAAAGAAAGAAGGGATAGCCTTAACATACCTGTTCCTGGAATTATTTGAACGAATCTGCTTCTGCGAAATATGGACGAAATTCACACTTCGACGAACTTGAAATTTCGTACGAATTTATTCTGCTTCTAATGTTTTTTTTGAACGAAATGTTGGCTAAGGATTGAATTGTTGAATGCTTGAAATTGAACGAAATGTTTCTGCTCTCTCACGTTTTTTGTTTTAAAAGCCAAGGATAGAATGCAAGAGATGTTTGATCTTGAATGAAGTGTTTTCTAATTCACAAGTCTTCAAAATAATGGTCACTAAACTTATTTGCTAAGACTCAAATCTTAGTCGTTTCATAATTAGCCATCTAGCCAGAAGTGACTACTTAGTCACTTCCAATTTCGTGGCTTCTTTCCACGTGGGGTGGGATGTTAATTTTTATCCACTTATTAGTTAACTAGGTAATGTTCTGTTACCCGATAATTAATCAATTACCCGCACAATTTAAAAATTGCCACAAATTCCTTAAAATTCTTATATTTATTTAATATACTTCATATATACTTTATACATTGTACTATCATGGTCATATGGTACCTTGAATGGTACTAGTTCATAAATATCGGGTATTAACGCTCGGCCCGTATTTTATCCCAACATGCCAAACTTGGACGAAGATTCCTTTTCTTTGACTTGCTTCCCGTCTCACCTTCAATAATTTACTCATTACTTGCTTGAAATAATATAATCCTTATAATCTCCGAATAATATTTTCCTTGGACTGATGTCAATTACATTACGACAAATTCAACGTACAATACTACAGGGTGCAACATCGTTGTAATTTAATACTGCGAAGTGTAACATCATCGTAATGTAATACTACAGGACGTAACATCATCGTAATATTGCAGGGTGTAACAGTCCATTGAGCTATTATGCCACCATAAATAAAATTATCCGTAGATAGCACATTTGAGCCTATAAGCTTTTTCTTTGGAACCCACATTACAAACTGATTCCCATTTTGTTCGTAATTAATATTTTTGAATCTTTACTTCTGAAAGCACTTGAGTCGCTAGAAGAGTGTCGCGCCCATTTTTATCACGAAAGCGGGTTTCAACACGTGACAACTCTTTTAAACTAGTATTTAAAGAGAAGAGTCTCCACCTAACGGTTTTAAGGTGCGCTAGGGTAGCTATTATGAAAATAACTTTGTTTGACTAGTCAAAGCCACTAAAGATCGGGTAAGGGCTCAAATTACCTCAAAGAGAAGGTGTTAGGCACTCTTCGAGGTCCACAACTGTGGGTCCCGACCGAACTTAAAACTATGTGAATTAGGCTAAGTGATCAGATAAACAAAGAAATATAAAAGTCGGAGAGCTTCATTATAACACAAATGAGAATTGGTACAAGTCTTTGAGGACTACAAGGATACAACTACAACGGTCTATATTAAACGACTAAGTATGAATAGAAAATATATAAAGGAGGGAGGAGTCCTAAGTGTTTTAGCTTAAAGGATCACCCCGTGCAACATAAATAATACTTCACAACTCCTTTTAGATAGGAGTTGCTCCTATTATTCAGCAGGCACATACTACCATCTCCTGCTAGCTGATTACTATGTTGAAGTTGTTTACCTAAAGCGTTCTAATTCAATTCTAAGTCGCGTTCTATGCGTGCACTACACGTCCCATGCCTATGGTCCAGGAGGCTTTGGACCTCTATTTGGGTGGTTCTAGACTTACTTAGGCTGCTCAAAAATGATAAAACTAATCGCGCATTCGAAAAACAAAGAGGACTGCACATAATAGCAAATAGTGGCTCATGTTATCCTCCACACATAAACAAAGAAGCACGCAAACTAATTTCTGGTTATGCAGTGGACGATTTCAGAATTAAAACGTATTTGGGTATTAAATCCTATAGGCATGGTTCCTATGTGATTCTGATTTTAGCAATATACATGCAATGGATTTGCAGATTAAAGGCATTACAAACCTATAGGCATGATTTCTAGATTGTTTGCAAAGGTAGTGAAACAACTCCAGAACCATGAACTAACAACACTGATTTTATAGACACGTTTGTTAGGCAGGTGGCAGTATCCTATAGGCAGAATTTCTTGTGGTTGGCAATTGAAATTGGTTTTATGATACTTTATCCCTATATCTAGGCATGTCATCTAAGCATGGAAATACAATGAAGCAACAAAAGTAGTTGATTAAGATCCTATAGTCATGATATCTAAATGGGCAGCATACTAAAACAATAGAAGCGATTGACCGATTGATTAGTTGGAGTCCTATAGGCATGGTATTTATCTATATTAACAAAACATATGTTATTACATCCTATAGGCATGCTGTCTAAATGCACAGTAATAGCATTGAAACAAGTATGGAAAATACTTAGACTAATGTGTTTGAACAGTGTACGAGTGAGGTATGCATGATTCCTATAAGCATTTCTATGCGGGTGTAGAATAGGAGCATGTAGGAAAAAGTAACAAATAAAGCATGTAAACCCGTATAGGAATGCTCTCTACATGTTTATATGAAGATCAAAAGGATACCTGTTCCCCATTCCACTAATTCCACAATTGTCTCGTTTACAAATTATTACAGGCTCAAAATAATAAATATGAGTATAAATATTACACACTGAACAATTGTTGGCCCAAGGTCAAGCCCAAATGTAAATAGCCCAACAATGTCTGGGCCTTCAACAGGTTCATTCCCACTCGAATAACAGACCCAAATCCAAATGCGTCTCAAACATATGAGTGTGTCATCGGTACAGCCCAGGGCTACACATGAATTCATGCCAAACCCAGCGATTATAGGAAAACCACTTAGCCATATAATATAATGAGCCACACATAGCAATCAACTGAACAAACTTGAGGTAATACCTCATAAGGATAGGATTACATGTCATTCAGCAGGATTGACATGAAATCATATTGGCACTTGCATTTTTAGAAGATTGGGAGACAAGATTGGTCAAACAAGGGGTTATACATGAAACTAGGAGAACAAGTAGAACTTAATCTCCACATGACATGAAAAAAAAAACTAACACCATAGGTTCATAACAAATGAAAGAGTATAGCATGCGCAATATTAGCAGAGTTGTTGAGGCATATCACTTAGTTTGACATGGTAAGCATATATACATACTTAGTTTTTCAGAAAAAAAGTTTATAGTAAATCATGAGCCAAAGTTAGCCTAAAAGAGACTCAAAATTAGGAATCTAAGGCATGAAGGTCTAATAGAGTCCTAGTCAGAGAGTGGAAATTAGACATAGTAAACAAACAAGTAGGCATGGTCTACGATAGTCAACAGGCAGCCTAACATGCTGATAACACAAAGATTACAAGGTCTAAAGCATTCATGGTGAATATGAAGGTCATGTGACACTTGAGAGGGTCAGAATTCACAATAGGCAAAGACTAGATTGTCACATAAAAGCTAGATGCTGCATTTCATCTTATCGACTATAAGTAATATGCAACACAGTATTGAAACAAACATGGAACACATATTGAGATCACAATTGGTTGTCACCACAGTTAGGAATTGGTCACATTTAAAGTATTGGAACACATTAGTTGGTCTGTCGCAGGGATGCAAAACCAAGTAGGGAGAAATTCAAGGGGAATAGCAGGTAAAATGCATTGGAAAACACACTGGGTAAACATGCTTGAGAGTCAGAATCACAGCTAAGTTAGGCAAGTTCAACTACCAGGGAAAGATGGAGCTTCAAAAATAACATCAAATCAGACAAGGATACAAGTAACAACATGCTGATTTACAGAAGTTTCAAGTATATAACATGCAAAATGGGACTTCAATAAAAAGGAATGGAATTGCGAGGGCTAAAGGTACTTACCAATTACTAATTGACAAGTGAGTAGACAAAGAACAATTTCAACAATATCTCGAACGCCAGTAGAAAAATGAACAGTAGAGCCCAAAAATCTCAACGATAGAACGAAAATGAAAACATAAATCTAAACCACTAACAACAACGATAATGAAATAGTTGATAGAAATGTCGCTCGGCATATACAGTAACAACTCTCAAAAGTACATACAGAGTTTTCCCAAGACCCGAAACATCATAAGTCACAAGCTTCTAGGAATTTTCTAACTATTCTATACATCACTATTTAGAAGTAGTAGAGGAAGAACTACACAAGGGATAGAGGGGCAATCCTAGGTCAGCGGACGCGACAGATGTACCTTGAAGTCTCCGTAGCAGCAGCAGGTGCACGACTAATAACGAGGCTGAAATGATGTACCTGGATCTGCAAAAAAAAAACATGTGCAGAAGAGTAGCATGAGTACACCACAATGGTACCCAGTAAGTTCCAAGCCTAGCCTTGGTCGAGTAGTGACGAGGTCAGGTCAGGCCCACTAGCCAATAATAAAAAAGGCAGGAAATATACAGTATAATAATAGACTAGAATTTAACAAAAGGAAACACAGCAAAATAATAAAACAACACACATGTTAAACAACGAGGAATCTCCCTAGATACTGTCTCGTAGTCCCAAAATAAATTTGCAGGGAGAACTCCCGAGGTACCGCCTCGTAGTCTCAAAAGTAAACGTGCAGGGGGATCTCCAGGGATGCGGTCCCGTAGTCCCTAAAGCAAACATGCATGGGGATCTCCCGGGATGCAGTCCCGTAGTTTCAAAGTAAATACACAACTCGACAAATGAAGATAACAGTTATAGCAAGAAAATCTACAGTTTAAACTAAGTACAATTCAAGGAAAGAAGCAGGAATCCACTAAGCATGCTACAAAGAGTTCAGATAAGCAATTAAGACACGTAGACATGCTATTCTAGGCTAACATGATAACTACACATGCTATTATACTCAATTAAGATGAAAACAGGTAATTTCTCAGTAAAAATCAGGTTTCACAACTCGTCACCTTGCGTACACGACACTCATATATCGAAACAACACCAAATCCTAAGGGGATTTCCCGCACACAAGGTCAAGTAAGCCACTTACCTCGAACTAAGCTCAATCAATCGGTAGCAATTCTTTTCCCACGAATATCCGAGTCTGAATGGTCCAAATCTAGCCAAGATCAATTACATACCATACATATATCTATAAGAAACTAATCTAAGTAATGAAATCTAAGCTAAAGAAAGAAATTAGGAAATCGACCCAAAAAGCCTCCCCGGGCCCACGTCTCGAAATCAGGTAAAAGTCACAAAATATGAACAACCATTCACTCACGAGTCCAACCATACAAGAATTACTCGAATATGACCTCAAATCGCCTTTCAATACTAAAAGTTTTAGTCTATGGAGTTTCTACCATTTTCCCCTAAATTTCCATCTCAAATCCATAATTAGATGATGAAAATAACAATAGATTCATGAATAGTAGTCCAATCCGGGTTAGAATCACTTAACCCAACAATCTCCTTGAAGAATATTTGAAAAATCGCCTCACACCGAGCTCTCAAGTCCCAAAATTGAAAATGGGAATCAAACCCTCGAACTTGATCTTTTCTGCCCAGTTATTCCGCATATGCGGACCTACTGCCGCACCTGCGGAAATTCCATTGCAGGTGGGGATTCCACTTAAATCCAAGAGTCCGATTTTGCGATCACGTGGTCGCACCTACGTTTGCACACCTTCGTACCCATGTCCGCTTTTGCGATAACCTCCCCAGCCCGGCCTTCGCTTCTGCGATCGTTTCTCCGCAGGAGTGACTCCGCTTCTGCGGTCACATTGTCGCACTGCAACCACTGACTGCATAGACCAGGGCCGCATCTGTGAGCTACCCCCCGCACCTGCGATTCTGCACCTGTGCTCTCCCCACCGCAGGTGCGAAACACTTGAAGACCAGAAAACTCAGCAATTGCCTAAGTCCAAATTTCAACCCGTTAAGCATACGAAACACTCCCGAGACCTCAACGAAACATACCAAAAAGTATTGAAACACCATACAAACTTAGTCGATCTCTCGAATCACATCAAACAACATTAGAAACACAATCACCCCTATTCAAACTTAAAGAACTTAAACTTCAAATTTCTACAACCGGTGCCGAAACCTATCAAACCACGTCCAATTTACCCCAAATTTTGCATACAAGTCATATTCAACATTACAGACCTACTCAAACTTCTGGAACCGGAATCCGACCCAGATATCAAAAAGTCCGCTACCAGTCAAAATATCCAAAAGTTTGACCTTCGCCCTTTCAAGCCTAAATAAGCTATAGACCTCCAAAACACAATCCGGACACGCCCCTAAGTCCAAAATCACCCAACGTTGCTAATGAAACCGATGAAACTCCATTCCTTCACACAGTTCTGACTAAGGTCAAAATCCTAAGACTTAAGCTTCCATTTAGGGATTAAGTGTCCCAAAATACTCCGAAACCACAACCAACACCTCCCGGCAAGAATATAAGAAGAAAGAGATACATGGGAAGCAGTAAGCAGGGGATCGGGGTTATAACTCTCAAAACGACTGGCCGGGTCGTTACAAAAATCGTGTAAGTAACAAGATGACAGAACGTATAAGGTAAGGGAATCATGGATTGATTCTGTTTTGGGGTAGGAACCGGAGAGAATTAAGGGAGGCGGCTATTAGGATTCAGAGAAGAAAGAAGATGACGATTGAGAGTGTATAGAGGCAGTGACTTAGAGAGATGATTGGGGTTTGGGGATAGGTTTGGTTAATTAAAGAGGGAGAGTGAACGAGGGTCGTTGATCTTGAGAGATCAACGACGAGGATTTAGAAATGAACGGGGCGGGTCATAAAAATGGGTACCCTTCGGGTCTATGAAAGGGTCGTTTGGTTTGTGCTGGGGGTTATTGGGCTAAGGAATTGGGCCAATTTTGGTTCAAAAATTATTTAAAATTGGACCATGATTTAAATACACAAAATTTATCAAAAGCTAATTTACAAAAGTAATTAATAAATAATAAAAATATTATTTATGCAATAAAATGACTAAAAATAATAGCTTAGCATTATAAAAATATAAAATTATGATTTGGCACAAATAATATAATAAAAATGCAATTATGCATGAGCATAGGCTATTATTGAAAAAATTACATAAGTAACTAAAATATAGACATAATTATATAAAACGATATTAAATATTTTAAAACATGTATGTGGTGTAAGAATAATAAATTTGGATGATTAAACCATCACAAATAATTTGAAGGAATAATTATTAAATATTCAAGTAGTTTAAATGCAAGAAAATTAATTTTAAAGCTCTAAAAATTATGAAAAATTATGGAAAGTGCTTTGTATAAATCTTGTAAATTAAATAATGAATGAAAAATGACATTTTGAAAATATATATACTATTTGAAAAAATGTGAGGGTAAAATTGGGTATCAACAAAGAGTAAGGTGAGAGTTGGGGTAGCTTTTGAGTGGAACCATAGAAAAGCTAAAAAGGTGCATATATGTTTGATAGATCATTACCTGGGCAACCTAAATTTAGGGAAAGTGTTGAAGAAGAAAAAACAAGAGAATATATATATATATATATATATATATATATATAATACACCTCCTATTCATCGTGATTCGGGCTAGTGAATGCATAGCTGTGCTTAAAAAAGAAGGCCAAGCTGTATATGGTTTCGTGGCATTGTTTGAATTGTTCATGAAAAGTGTGTATTTGAATGTTAAGTGTAGTGTATTAAAGGGCGTAGGAGGGTTAGTCACTATACCCAAAATGTATCTACCCATCCCTTAGCCTATATTACAACCCGTAAAGATCTAATTGATATTGGACTTTGCAAGCTTAGATTAGTGGAGATGTACACTACATGCAAGACTATGGTACAACCACGGAATACACATGAATTTATTTGTGAGAGTGAGTGCTTCTTTGTTCATATACGTGATGTCCTTAAATTATATTCGAATGCATATTTGAATGAGTAGACGAAATGCATATTTGAGGCACCTGATTCCATGACAGATAGGTGACGTTATTAAACATATCTAGTTGGGTGAGTGCACGAGTTGAGAGTGCTTATTAGCGATGAGTCTCTTTGAGGTTAGGTGGTTCTGGGCAGGTTGTTTGAGTGTTTTTAATTAGTCCTTAATATTCCGACATGTGAAAGTTGGGAAAGGTATGAATGCGTATGCAAGAGCTTTGTGATGACCCAAAGTTTCATCTTGTAATTAAGACTTTATTCCACGTCCGTTAGCCTTAAAAACCTTAGTTTTGATCACCTCGGTTTGCATGCGTAGTCCGGACGTGAATCCGGAAAGCCTTTATGTGAAAATACATGAAATAAAAATTTTTGAGAGTTAAAAATTTATTTTTAGTTGACTTTGGTCCTATGTTTTAAGTAAATGGACCCCGACCAGTGTTCCGACGGCCCCGGGAGGTCTGTAATAAAATATGGGACTTGGGTGTATGCACGGAATCAAATTCCGAGGTCCCTAGCTCGAGAAATGAATTTTTGATGAAAATTGTTAAACTGAAATTTAAAGGAATTAAAGAAATTGATTATTGTTCGAACACGTTGGTATTGAGCCTGTATTTTGGTTCAGGATCCCGGTACAGTTCTATTCTAACATAATGTCATGTCTGTGAAAATTGGTGGAAATCGGAGTTTATTTGACGTAATTCGGACGTCCGGTTGAGAAGATAGTGAACTTGATATGTTCTTGAGGAATTCATGAATTTTGAGACTAAATCTTTAGTTTTAGGTGTTATTTTAGCAATTTGATCACACGAGCAAGTCCGTAGGATGTTTTTAGACTTGTGTGCATGTTTGGGTTGGAGCCCCGAGGGCTCGGGTGAGTTTCAGATGAGCCACTAAGTGATTTGGAGTTAAGAAATGTTGCTGGTGTGCTTAAGGTCTGCAGATGTTGCATTTGCAAAGTGTGGCTCGCAAATGCATCGCATTTGCGAAGATAATTTCGCATTTGCGATCAGAAGGTCTGGGAGGTGACCTTCGTAATTGCGACGCTCAAATGTCGCAATTGCGATCAGAACATGCCGCTTTGGCGAACAATTGTTCACATTTGCGATGCTAGCAGGCCCATGCCATACTTCGCATTTGCGAGGTAGTTTTCGCATTTACGAACCTGTGATCGCATTTGCGATAACTGCAGCTGTTCAAAAACGAGTTTAGACGGATTTTTCACCCATTCTTGAATTCTTTCGAACCCTAAACCTCAAGAGGCGATTTTTCAAAGACCCAATCTCCTCCAAATCATAGGTAAGTGATTCCTAACTAATTCCTTTCAATCTTTTACCACTTTTTACAAGATTTCAACCTAGAATCTAGAAATTTCATGGTAGAATTAGGGATTTTTAGGTAGAACTTAGGAATTTCGAAATTTGGGGATTTAGACATCGAATAAAGGTCGGATTCCAAAACCGACAGTATATCCGGGCTCGGGGGAGAATGGGTAAAGGGATTTTGATCCAAACCTCTAGTTTGGCCAAGCAGGCCCGGGGGTCGATTTTTGACTTTTGTTGGGAAAAATTAGGAAAACTATAATTATGCATTAAAGTGTATTCCTTTAGCGATAAAATGATATTAAACTAATTATGACTAGATACGAGTGAGTTGGAGGTGAATTCAAAAGGGAAAGCAGTACTTGAGCAATGAGTGGACAGCGAAGTCGAGGTAAGTGTTGTGTCTAACCTTAACTTCAGGGAATAGATATTGTGTAATTATTTGCTACGTGTTTTGTTGTTGAATACGATGTATAGATAAGGTTACAAACACCTATGCGTTGTGATTGAGTCATAGCATGCGAGTGAAATTTCATTTTTGCAAATGTTGTAGTCTTAAATTCTATTAGCTACATTTATTGTTGTTTTTGAAATGTTGGGAGAATTATGTCCGGTTCCACCGAGGTTGATAAAATTATGAAATATTGATTCAAGGTTGAGATGTTAAATTGTGAAATTAATCATTAATAGAATATTGATTTCTTTGTGAAACTTCCCTCTATCTGTTGTTATTGCTGCTATGAATTGTGAGGAAGAGTGTAAAGCACGAAGGGTGATGCTGTACATGATTTTCTATGAATTGTGAGGAAGAGTGTAAAGCACGAAGGGTGATGTCGTGCCATGATATGAGAGTGATAAAGCACGAAGGGTGATGCCGTGTATATTATGTGAGGTTTAATGCACGAAGGGTGATGTCGTGCCGTTCTATTTATTTATTGGGTGAGGTTGAGAGTAAAATCACGAAGGGTGATGCCGTGCAGTTTTTGTTTCTCCATTGTCTTAGTTGCTTAATTTAACTGAGAATTTATGTCTAAACTGTGCCTTTATTGTTTATCATTACTTATATTGTGATTCCCCAATTCATGTCCCTTTCCCATTCTGCCTGCTTTATTTCTTTGTTATTGTTGTTGCCATTAGCATGATCATAATGTTAAGGTTTTATGTGGTGTCTTGTCCTAGCCTCTTCACTACTTCTCCGAGGTTAGACTCGACACTTACTAGTACACGGGGTCGGTTGTACCGATGCTGCACTGTGCCTTTTCTGTGCAGATCCAGGTACCTGTCCGAGCTGATTCAAAGTTAGTAGTTGACTTCACCGGAGGAGATCCAAGGTAGATCTGCCAACGTTTGCAGATTTCATGAGTCTCTTCCTTATATCTATTTACTATTTTATTTAGTTCACAAATAGTTATACATTTTATTTCAGCCAAAGACTTGTAGTAAATTCTTAGTAGTCCGTGAGTTGTGACACCAGATCATGGGTAGTTAAACATTTCGGTATTATTGCGCAGTATTAATTTCACGTTTTACTTCTTATTTTGATATTATGTGTTGAATGGAAGTGGATATCGTAAAGTTCTAGACATGTTTGGGTTGTGAATATCAAATGTTGGCTTGCCTAGAAAGTGTATCGTTAGGCGCCATCACGATCCCGACGATGGGGAATTCGGGTCGTGACTAGTTGGTATCAGAGCACTAGGTTGGTTAGGTCTCACAATTCACGGACAAGCTTAGTAGAGTCTGGGGGATCGGTACAGAAACGTCTGTACTTATCTCCCAAATGCTATAAAGTTAGGAACAAGTTCACTTTTATTCAACTCTGTCGTGCGATTCTTGTTATCCCAATACTGATTGAACTCTTCTATTCTTATTCTCTCGTAGATGGAGAGAACATGTACCGCTTCTTCCGCATCAACCAGATTCTCCAGCAGCAGCTCCGACAAGGGGCAGAGGTCGAGGCAGGGCTCAGCCCAGGGCCCAAGCAGCAGCTCCACTTGCGGAGCTTCAGATAGAGCTCGGTGAGGAGGCTCCAACTCAGACTGTTTCAACTGGACCAGCTCAGGTCCTACAGGGGTTTATTGCTACCCCGGTGATTCAGGATGCCTTGGTATAACTAGTGGGCCTTATGGAGAGTGTAGCCCGGATTGGCGCTTCCCTATGGAAGCAGCCGTATCTCAGGCTGGAGGAGAAGCCCAAACTCCTGCCACCCACACTCCGGAGCAGATGGATCCCCAGTTTCAGACTCCAGCAACTCATCCCATTGGGGTAGTTCAGCTAGTTGCTGCAGCACCACCTGGTGATGGGACGACAATGTCCTCAGAGGCTTTGTGGAGATTGGATAGTTTTACCAAGCTATTCCCAGTACATTTCAGTGGTGCCATCAGAGGATCCCTAGGAGTAACTTAATAGCTGCCATGAGGTTCTTCAGAACATGGGTATATCGGAGACTAATGGGGTCAACTTTGCTGCTTTCCAGATGACTGGTTCTGCCAAGAAATGGTTGAGAGATTATATATTGACTAGCCTAGCTGGGTCACCTACTCTTACTTGGGATTAGTTCTTATATCTCTTCTTGGAGAAGTTTCTGCCTATTACTACAAGAGAGGAGCGCCACCGTCAGTTTGAGCGTCTCCAGCAGGCGGCATGCCTGTTACTTAGTATGAGACTCGCTTTGTAGATTTTTCCCGTCATGCTAGTCTTCTGATCCCCACACAGAGAGAGAGAGAGATAGAGAGTGAGGAGGTTTATTGAGGTTCTTTCTCAGCCTATCAAATTACAGATGGTCGGGGAGCGAGATCACTTTCTAGGAAGTAGCCAATGTGGCCAGGAGAGTTGAGATGGTTCTTGGATTGGGAGGTCAGGGGTCAGACAAGAGACCTCGCCATTCCGGTGGATTCAGTGGTGCCTCATCTGGAAGCGGGGGTACTTATTGTAGAGGCCATTTTTCTAGGCCATTTTATTCAGCACTTCAGGCATCCCACGGTGCCCTGGGTGATCGTGGCTCTTACATGCCTTATTCTGATCAGCCAACTCTTATCAATGCACCTCATCTTCAGAGTTTTCAGGGTGGTTATTCAGGTCAAAAAGGTCAGTGTGCCGCTCAGCAGTCCCAGTAGCCGAGGTCATGTTATACTTGTGGTGACCCGAGACACATTTCTAGATATTGCCCTCGAGCGTCGAGTAGTTCTCAATACCAGGGTCCTCGTGCTATGGTTCTGGCACCAGCTGGTGCACCGCCTACCCAGCCAGCCAGAGGTAGGGTTCAGATTGTTAGAGGTGGAGGTCATCCCACTAGAGATGGAGGCCTTCCTGTTAGAGGTCGTCCCAGAGACATGGTTCAGGGTGGTAGAGCCCAGCCCCGATGTTATGCATTCCCAGCCAGACCTGAGGCTGAGTCCTCTGATGCTGTTATCATATGTACTGTTTCAGTTTGCAGTAGAGATACTTCAGTTCTATTTGATCCGGGGTCTACTTACTCCGATGTATCATCTTATTTTTCTTCTTATTTGGTAGTGCCTCGTGATCCTTTGAGCGCCCCTGTATATGTGTCCACACCCGTGAGGGATGCTATTTTTGTAGATCGTGTGTATCGCTCGTGTGTGGTCGTTATTGGGGGTCTTGAGACCAATGTAGACCTTTTCCTCCTTCATATGGTTGATTTAGATGTCATATTGGGCATGGATTGGCGTCGCCTTATTACGCTGTCACGCCAAGACAGTAACATTAGCCTTGCCGGGGTTGCCTTGATTAGTGTGGAGAGGGACGCCTGGTCATTCTTCCAGCAATGTAATTTCTTATATGAAGGCTCGGGCGCATGGTCGAGAAAGGGTGTTTGGTCTATGTGGCTTATGTTCGTGATTCTAGTACTGAGGTTCTTTCTATGGATTCAGTGCCTGTTGTTCGTGAGTTTCCTAAGGTATTTCCTGCCAACCTACCAGGGATGCCACCTGACATGGATATTGATTTTTTGCATTGGTGTGGCTCCGGGAACTCAGCCCATTTCTATTTAGCGGATGGCCCCACCAGAGTTGAAAGAATTGAAGGAACAATTGCAGGACTTGCTTGATAAGTGTTTCATTAGGCCTAGTGTCTCGCCCTAGGGTGCTCCAATTTTTGTTCGTGAAGAAAAAGGATGGATTTATGAGGATGTATATATATTACCGACAGTTGAACAAAGTCACTATCAAGAATAAGTATCCGTTGCCGAGGATTGATGATTTGTTTAATCAGCTTCAGGGTGCCAAGGTGTTTTCAAAGATTGATTTGAGATATGGCTACCATTAGTTGAAGATTAGGGCATCCGATGTCCCTAAGGCAGCTTTTCGGACGAGGTATGGGCACTATGAGTTTCTTGTGATGTCTTTTGGCTTGACTAATGCTCCCACGACATTTATAGACTTGATGACCGAGTGTTCAAGCCTTAACTGGATTCATTTGTGATCGTGTTCATTGATGATATTTTGACATACTCCCGCAGTCGGGAGGAGCATGAGCAACACCTCCAGGTAGTGCTCCAGATTTTGAGAGACAACCAATTGTATGCTAAATTTTTGAAGTGCGAGTTTTGGTTAGATCCAGTGGCTTTCTTGGGTCACGTCACATTATATCGGAAGAGGGTATTCAGGTGGATCCTAAGAAGATTGAAGCAGTCAAGAACTGGCCTAGACCCACTTCGGCCACGGAGATCAGGAGCTTCTTGGGTTTGGCAGGTTATTACCGTCGGTTTGTAGAAGGATTTTCATCTATAGCAGCCTCGATGACCAGGTTGACCCTGAATGGTGCCCTATTCAGATGGTCGGACGAGTGTGAGGCGAGCTTTCAGAAGCTCAAGACAGCCTTGACTTCAGCACCGGTGTTGGTATTACCATCGGGTTCAGGATCTTACAAGGTATATTGTGATGCATCCCGTGTTGGGCTCGGAGCGGTATTGATGCAGGAGGGCAGGGTGATTGCATGTGCATCTCGACAGTTGAAAGTTCATGAGAAGAATTACCCTGTCTATGACTTAGAGTTGGCAGCCAACATCCACGTATTGAAGATTTGGAGGCATTATCTCTACGACGTGCCATGAGAGGTTTACACGGATCATCGCAACCTTCAGTATTTGTTCAAGCAAAGGATCTTAATTTGAGTCAGAGGAGATGGTTGGAGCTATTGAAAGACTATGTCACTATATTATATCATCCGAGGAAGGCCAACGTGGTGGCCGACGCATTGAGTAGGAAGGCAGTGAGCATGGGTAGCCTTGCGTTCATTCCAGTTGGTGAGAGACCGCTAACTTCAGATATTCATACTTTGGCCAATTAGTTTGTGAGGTTGGATGTTTTAGATCCCAGGCGTGTTCTAGCTTAAACAGTCACTCGGTCTTCCTTGTTTGAGCGTATCAGAGATCGGCAGTATGACGACCCTCACTTGATGGTCCTTAGGGACACAGTTCGGCATGATGATGCCAAGCAGGTTACGGTTGGATATGACAGTGTTTCGAGGATGCAAGGTCGTGCGTGTGTGCCTAATGTTGATGGGCTTCGGGAGTTGATTCTTGAGGAGGCTCACAATTCTCGGTATTCTATTCACCCGGGTGCTTCTAAGATATATCAGGACCTGCAGCAGCATTATTGGTGGAGAAGGATGAAAAAGGATATAGTTGCTTATGTAGCTCGGCGCTTGAATTGCCAACCGGTGATGTATGAGCACCAGAGACCCCGTGGTTTGCTTCAGTAGATGGAGATTCCTGAGTGGAAGTGGCAGCGTATCACTATGGACTTTGTTGTTGGACTCCCACGGACTCAGAGAAAGTTCGATGTCGTGTGGGTTATTGTGGATAAGCTGACTAAGTTAGCATACTTCATCCCTGTGGCAACTAATTATTATTCTTAGCGGTTGGCAGAGCTTTACATTCGGGAGGTCGTCCGCCTTCACGGTGTTCCCGTTTCTATCATTTTTTTTATAGAGGTACGCAGTTCACCTCGCACATTTAGGGGGAGGTTCTGCGTGAGTTGGGTACGCGGGTTGAGTTGAGCACAACATTTCATCCTCAGATGGACGGGCAGTCCGAGCATACTATTCAGATCTTAGAGGATATGCTCCGCGCTTGTGTTATAGACTTCGGAGGAGCGCAAGATTTGTTCTTTCCCCTCATAGAGTTCTCCTACAATAATAGCTACCAGTCAAGCATTCAGATGGCTCCCTACGAGGCATTATATGGTAGACGGTGCAGGTCGCTAGTTGGGTGGTTTGGGCCGGGGGAGGCTCGACTAGTAGGTACAAATTTAGTACATGAGGCCTTGGACAAGGTCAAGATTATTCAAGAGTGATTTTCTATATGTCAATACCACACATGGGGGGGGGGGGGGGGGGGGGGGTGATTTGGGTGGTGTCCAATTTTCGAGTGCAGTCCCTATAGAAGAACCTGGTTCTTCTTGGTGTACAACTTCTACAATTTGCGGAAAAGTAATTGCAGAATTTAAAGGACACAATAATTTTTACGTTGAAAAACACCTGGCTCAAAGGTGAAAAAAACCACGACCTACTTCCCAGTAGGATTTTCCCAAACTCTTCACTAAATCAACGAGCCAAACAACATTTACAAAATAAACTCTTTTGTAAACCTAAGGAATAACTCTAATCCCTTTGTGGAAAACTAGCATCTAGCTATTTGCGACAAACTTCAAGTTAACTATAACTTGAACACTCAGTACCTATTACAATTGCTTCTCAATAAAGTTGAAAGGTACAATTTGTAATCACCTACTACAAATAAACTATACTAAAAGACAACAGATGGAACTGGTTCTTCTAGCTGGTTCAAGTAGCTTTTGTGTCGCACAAGGATTCTGCTTGCCAAATTGCTTTGGTAATTTTTCTTTCAGTTCTTGTTTCACTTATGTGTTTGTGCGTTATTCAGCAGGAATGCTTCAATATTTAATAGAGTCAGTAGTTGAGACGTTGTTGTTTAGTTCTAATACAACTCTTCCTTGGTGGAAGAGTTTGAGTTTATCTCAACTTCCTCGATCTCGATTCAGTCCTACCTGAAATCAAACTCCATCTTCTTATCAATTTGCAACCTTTTCGCTTAGGATATAACCTCTTAGTTCTAGATAACCTCTTAGTTCACAGATACTGGTTATCTCCTGTGCATGGACGCTTCTCGTGCCAATGGGTCTGTTTGACTATGTTTGCCCTGATGGACCTGGTTCAACTGGGTTGGCATTTGTCAATCTTCAAACCATGCAATGACTTGACTCAACAGTGACTTGATTCAAAAAATTCCCCCTTTTTGATGATGTCAAACTCTGTGCTTAACCATGTACATACTTCAATCCAAAATAAACACTTTTTATAGATTTAAGAATTCATCATAGAGAGACCAGGTTCATTAGGTTATAAATATCACAAAAAACATTGAAATTTTGAAAGCACATATCTTCCCCCTTTTGGCATCATCGAAAAGTTGCAAAATGATAAACTTACTAGAAGTATTAACAATTACTCATGGCCATTGAGGAAACTGCAAATGCAAATCATGGATTAATCATCAAAAGAAACCAATCAGATGTAAGCTATTTAAGAAACTGAGACAAAATCAATAACCAAACAGAAAAATTCATTGATTAGACAGCAGATTAGGCACCATACATAAAAAGAATTAAGAAAGTCGCAACCATGAGCAAAACAGAAAAAAAAAAAAAAGTAGAACAATCCCAAACTGGGTCATAGAGAGGGTTTTTGGAGGCACTGGACTCTTAAGGGTGGGAAGGGGCAGATGAGCTGTGGTCTTGGATTGAATAAGAGAGAGCATTTGATGAAGAACACCCTCATTCTTCTCATTTTCTTTGGCTAATTCAGCTTTGAGAGCATCCCGCTCAGCTTCAACCTTAATAAGGCGAGATTTCAAATGAAGGATCTCCGCATCCTTGATCTCACCGTCCTGCACAAGCATCCAGACCTTGATATTAACATGCAGTTTCCTAGATGAACCAGGTTCATCCTCAGGAATATTAATAGTGTAGTCACAGGTCAGCAGCGTATTCTTCCCAAAGTAGTTCTTAGCAGTAGCCATTTCAACATTCTTCACTGGAAACTTGAAGTGAGCAAGCACAACAGTCAGGATACACCCATAAGGTATAGCATGTGCCTTGGCTCCATTCACAACCCTATCCAAGAGCTGGATGCTGAAGGCAAGCCAATTGATCTGTTTACACCTGTACAAACACTCCATGAGCGTGAGATCCATGTAGCTGGCAATGTGCCTTCGCTCTTGCCTAGGCAGCAGAAATTTTATCACAAACTCAAAGAACAGTTTGTGCTGAGGCCTCATCTCACTCTTAAACACTGCCCTGGGCTCCGGTTCTTGATCATTCTCACAGAAGGACCTTGTGATTTGAAGAGCTGAGGGCAAATCATCCAGATTAGGCCACCTTTATCTTGTGTAATCATCATAACCCTCNACCAACTCATTCCTAGCCAGTCTTCCCTCAAGGTGAAGAACCATGTCCTTCCACCCTTGCACATCCAAGGTATCCAACAGGAAAATCATCCCTGACTCCTCAAGGTCTCTAAACAGCTTCCCCTTCAAGATAGTACGCTTACCAAACATTGTGAGTTTGTCAGTCTCCTCACTAGACACTTCCTCTTTTTCTCCACTCCATTCCTCATCATCAACAATCTTTACTTTCTTTAACGCAGACCTGGTCCTCTTTGCAACTGTTGAGGGTGTGGCAGACACATATGCTGAATTCTTGGAAGAAGCCTTAGCTTTATTGGGTTTTGGTGTCTCAACCTCAACTGGTACTGGTTGCTCCTTCTGATGGACCAGGTCCATCTCATCGTCATCAACATGAACTGCCTCAACAGGCTCTCAAAATTTTTCCTTTCCCTTGGCAGACTTCTTCTTCTTGCTCTTTCTCAGAGATTTTTCCATTTCTTCTTCTCCTTGCCTAACTGTGCTTCTAGTAACACGACTCTTTGGGGCAGGAGCATCAGT